>BJCM01269633.1:0-14807 GCA_018326385.1 Flaveria bidentis
ATGGGATTCGTTTGTGTCTAATCTGAGACAGAATGATATTCTTGCAAAGTTAGACATAAATGACTTCATCCTGAAATTAAGAGAAGAGGAACTGAGAATGAAGTACAAGTCACAAAAAGGATCCTACGATCAGAATCCTTCACTTTACAACTCACTCCTCACTCTAAACAGTTCAGGAGCACCACTACCAACAACATTTGTGTCCTGTTCCGCGGCTCCCTCACAATCCACTTCTTCAGGATCAGAAACGTCTGGGTCATCATCGACTCAAAAAATAGTGCCTGAAGCCAATACTACGAAGTTGAAGACCGAGAATCTCAGTAATATAACAGTGGGGGTTGCAAAGGAGCATATGGATCTTCTAGCAGCAGTGGTACAATCGTATGATGGTCTAGTTGCTGGGAAGATCGGAAATTGTCATCTTGTAGATGAAGACTATGAACAGGTTGACGAGAACGAGCTGGAAAGGATGGATATCATGTGGGCTCTTGCAAGTGCAGTTAGACGAGCCAAAAAGTTCGTTAAAAAGACGGGACAAAATTTAGTAGCCACGAAGGACACAACATTTGGCTTTGACAAAACCAAAGTCACTTGCTTTAATTGTGGTGAAAAGGGTCATTTTAAATTGGAATGTGTAAAGCCCAAGAAAACAAGAAATGGAAATCCATTTTCCACTTTCAACCGTCAAGACAAACCCATGAGTGGAGCTACCACTTCAAGCAACGAGACAAAGGCCTTGACCGCTCAAGATGATGAAGGGCATGACTGGACCTTCCGCTTTGTGTCTCCGGATAAATCAAACATTGCCTGTGTTGAGGGTCTGGATGATGGTTTTGCAAGTGAAGGTGAGATCACAGTTGAGCAAGTAATGTCAGATACTGAAGAAGCTGTGAACGTGGTATATCACTTAGTTGAGGAAAAGCTAAGAGCAACAAGTTCAGAATCTCCAACAACTGAAGAGTCTAACTCTGCATTGATGGTTGATTCAACCGATTCCTCACAGGTAAGTACTAAAGACCAACTATTTGAAACACATGCTTGTAATGAATGTGACAAATTTAGAGAAAGCATTGATTTGAAATTTTCTAGGTTATTAGACCATAATGATAACTTGGTAAATGATTTACAACTGTGCACTAAAGCTAACCGTATTTTAAAACAAAATGAGTGCAGTTACAAAGAAAAAATAAAACTTTTGGGTAAACAACTAAGGGAAACCAAGGTTGTTGCTTTCAATCAACCAAATGATATAAAGTTTTATTTAAATTCTTAAGAAGAAACAAAGAAAGAAAAATCAGTTTTAGAAGTCGAAGTTAATTCTTTAAAACAAAAATTGCATAGTTGGACCAGTTCTTCTCACATAGTTCAACATTTAGTGAAAGAACCAAATAATGGGGAAGGATTGGGTTACAAAGTAGTTCCACTACCACATGAGACCATTTTAAATACAAAATGTAGACCTGCAAATAACAACCCAGTAAAGGATCATGTGGTGTCCACTCCTTTGGTTAGTGATCCTGATTCCACCGGTAAACCGATGAAATCTGTCACTAAACAGAAGGAGGCTACTTTGAAATCAAAAGGCAAGATGCCCATTGAGAACTTAGATGATGCATTTAAAATGGTTAATGTAAGGTTAGGTTCACCAAAGTCTATTTTAGAACCCAAACTGACTAAACCAGTTAACCACACACGTGTTAGTCATCAAAGTCCAACCAAAGGGCATGTTAAAGATGTTCAAAACATCAAAACAATTAATTTTGTTAATAAAGGTGATACGTCTAAACGTGAAGTGACTAAACCCAACTAGACTCATGTCGCACCTGTATCACATTTAACCCCGCATAACCAGTTTCCTCAACATGTTGAAGGACGATCATGCTACAGTTGCGGAAAAAGAAGACATATTTCTACTAATTGTCCTTATTATCAGACTCCCAGAAAGAATATTGAACTTTATGATACAAAACAAAGTTCTTCTAAAAGGAGTTCTATTACTCCTCCTAAGAGAATAAATGAACCTAAAGTTCAAACTCTAAGCCAGTCGTCTGTTTATCACAAACAGGCCTTACACAAAACTGGCTTATGGAAAGAAAAGTCAAATACATTTTCTAATAATGAGAATAATAAGAAGAACGATATGCCCTCATCCTCAAGTGGATAGTGGGTTGAATTTATGATATATGATTCCTCTGGGTCACCCAAGCCAGTTAAGGCTTAGGTCCCAAACCTAAACTGATCATTTCCTTTGAATGTGTAGGGTGTCCGCTATAGTGCTATCACAAATACCTGGATTGTTGATAGTGGGGCGTCTAGGCACATGACCGGGAACTTCTCTTTACTCTTCAACGTCAAACAAGTTAAAGGAGGACATGTATCATTTGTTGGGAATAAAGAAGGATACATCACTGCTCAGGGCGAAGTGGGAAACCAGAAAGTCAAGTTTGATAAGGTCAACTATGTTCAACAACTATAGAACAACTTGCTTTCACTCTCCCAGATCTGTGACAAAGGCTTCAAAGTTGTTTTGACAACAAGAAGTGCTACGTGTTGAAGAAGGACTATGTGATTGAGGAGGATAAGATTCTCATGTCAGCTTCAAGATATAACAACTTATATGTCTTGGATCTATCAAAAACATACACAACTGATTACACAGTTCAATGCTTCTTGTCAAAGGCAATGGAGAGGGGCTAAATCTCCTTGCTTAGGAGAATGGGACACATCAATCCTAGAAAGATGAATCACTTGATTCAGAATGATCTAGTGAATGGTGTAAATGTTAAGAACTTTCAGCTTCCAGACTTCTGCATAGCTTGCAAGAAAGGGAAACAGACCAAGAAGGCTCATAAGACAAAGAAAGTTAACTTTATAGATATGCCTCTTGAGCTTCTACACATGGATTTGTTTGGTCCCGTTAGCACTAAAAGTATTGCTGGTGATTTGTAATGCTATGTAGTAACAAATGATTACTCAAGATTCTCTTGAGTGATGTTTCTGAAATCCAAATCAGAAACTTTTGAATCATTCAAACATCTGGTAACCACATTGGAATCACTCTACAAGCTGAAAGTTAGACAGATTCGATTAGACAACGGCACAAAGTTCAAGAACGAGTGGATGGAGGCTTTCTGTATAGAAAAAGGGATTGTACATCAATTTACGTCTGCTTACACATCACAGATGAATGGATTTGCTGAGCGAAAGAATCGGAGCTTGATCGAGACAACAAGAACGATGCTAGCCGACTCGAAACTGCCTATCCAATTTTGGAACGAGGCAGTTGCTAATGCATGTTACACCCTCAATCGAGTCTTGGTGGTCAAGCGACATGGGAAAACATGTTATGAATTACTCCAGCGACGTAAACCTAACCTGGAGTATCTCGAACCATTTGGTGCACCATGTACGCTGCTGAAGAAAACTCAGTCTGGGAAGTTCAGTGAGAAGGCTAAAAAAGGGATCTTTCTTGGATACAATATACCGAACAAGAGAGTTTATAATAACTCAACGGGTCAGGTAGAAGTGTGGTGCAACGTTGACGTTCAGAGATACACCACCCCGTGCTGGAAAGGGACCTTCATTCTTTTTCGACTATGATGGATTCTTTAAGTCCTTCAACATACCTCCCTCCTTTCTAGATGATGAGTTAACGACTAGAATGATGTACGATGTTCTAGACACATAGTCGTTAGACTCGACAACATCAACTCCACAAGGTGAATCTTCTAATCCTTTAGGGGGAGCACTTGATGTAACCGAATCCTCCTCGGATGATGAAGAAATAGAGACTGAATAGGTGGAACAGGAGGAACAGGTTCCTACCATTGAAAGTACACAAGCATCAAATCCCGATGCCTCTGACATTTCAGATGCTCATACTCCAACAACTACAAATCCTAAACCTATGTTTAACAATCTAGATACTGAGGTGGCTGTTGCAACAACTCCCAGATCTCGGCTAAATGTTAATCATCCCTTGGACAATGTCATTGGGGATGTTAGATTAGGAGTACTGACCAGAAATCAACTATACACAGCTGATTATGCCTCGGTAATGGAAAAGGGATACCTTCACGATGGAGCTTATCGATGTTTTGTGTCTTAATTTGAGCCAAAATACGTGAGTGAAGCATTAAAAGATGAGGCATGGGTCGGTGCGATGCAAGAAGAACTCCTACAGTTCAAGAAATTAGGAGTGTGGGCCCTTGTGGACAAACCAAAAGCTGCTAAGGTGATTGGGTACTGAAATGCAAGAAAGATGACCAAGGGGTAATAATAAGGAATAAGGCCTGACTTGTAGTTCAAGGATTTCGACAAATCGAAGGCATAGATTACAATGAAGTGTTTCACCAGTGGCAAGGATGGAAACAATACATATATTTCTAGCTCATGCATCCTACATGAAGATCAAATTCTATCAACTAGATGTCAAGAGTGTGTTCCTTCATGGTGAAATCCGTGAGACAGTGTATGTCAGTCAACCCGAAGGATTTGAGCATCCATATTATCGGGATAGAGTGTACAAGCCGGATAAGGCTCTCTACGGGCTATCAAGCCCCTAGAGCATGGTATGAGAAACTCTCAACTCATCTGGTGAAACACGGTTTTCGCAGAGGAGTTATTGATTGTACACTGTTCATCAAAGAAAAAGATGGCGACTTACTGCTGGTACAGATTTATGTTGAAGACATAATCTTCGGTTCCAAAAACGAAGAGTTATGTAAAGAATTTGAATCTGTAATGAAAGCAGAATTTGAGATGAGTTCCATGGGGGAAATGAAGTTCTTTCTCGGGTTACAGGTGGACCAGACACCAAAAGGAATATTTCTACATCAGACCAAGTATGTAGGCGATATCCTCAGTCGGTTCAATATGGAGAATGCTTCTGCAGCTGGAAATCCACTTGCCACAAACCATGACATGGCACCCAATGAAAATGGTGATCTGGTTGATGCCACTATGTACAAAGGAATGATTGGATCTCTCATGTACCTCATAGCCTCACGTCCTGATATCATGTACGCGACGTGTCTTTGTTCCATATATCAAAAGAAACCAAAAGTCAACCATTTCATAGGAGTCAAAAGATTTTTTGTTATCAGAAGAGTATTCCAACACTCGGGTTGTGGTATCCTCATGATGATGACTCTGAGCTTACAGCGTATGGTGACTCGGATTATGGCGGTTGCAAAATGAATTACAAGTCAACATCAGCAGGATGTCAGTTCTTTGGTAGACGGTTAGTCACCTAACAGTGTAAGAAGCAGACCTCTGTTGCTCTGTTAACATGTGAAGCTGAATACGTTATTGCTACAAGTTGCTGTTCATAAATCATCTGGATTCAACAGCAAATGCGCGACTACGGTTTGCAATTCTCTAACACTCCAACTTTTTTTGATAATTCTGCTGCTATAGCCTTAACAAAAAATCCTGTCCAACATCCTAATACTAAACATATCGGTATTAAATATCACTTTATACGTGATTGTTTTGAAAAGTACTTAATCGACGTGGTTAAAATTAATACGGATTTTCAATGCGCCGACCTCTACACAAAAGCATTTGATAAACCAAGGTTTTTATATCTGTTAGAGGTCAATGGCGTGAAAAAGAAATATGAAGTGATTCTAGAAGATGAAAGTTCGTAGTCTGACTAGTATAGTTAATTTATTTTATTTTATTTTACTTATTTTTCTGTTTATTAAAATCTAAAAACACAAAAATATTTTCGGTTATAAAATTTTAGGGGGAGAATAGGTTAAATTAGTATTAAATTCGTGCAGTAGTTCATTAGTTAATTACTTAAAAAAATAAAAAAAAGGAGGAGGACAACTTAGCTAAAAGAAATTAAATCAAATGTGTGATTCTGATTCAACATTTATGGAAAATAATAGTACACAGGGAACAGATTGTTTGGGACTTTAAAAGATTTTAAATGATTAAGATGCAAAATTCAAAGTATAAGTCTGAGAAGTCTAAGAAAAATAAAAGGAAAAATGATACTTAAACTAGTATGCTACAGAGGTAACATAGAGAAAGTAGACCTAGAGGTTGCTAGTTCATTATATGATGTGTCGGTAGATTCAACACAATAGATGAGTAGACCTCATTGGTGGTTTAAAATTCAAACTAAGTTGTTCAATTGGTTGTGGGTTCCTATCTTATCCCTGGTTAACACAATCAACGCAGTTCCAATAAGGGGTGAAGAGCAAAATAAACGCCACAAATATGTACGGAGGACCATAAAAATGAGCAAAGCACATGGAAAAATGTTAAATGCAATCAAGCTAATAACTTAGGTTGTTGGTGTGTTATGTGCAAAAAGAATATAAATGCTCTAACAAAAAGATAGGTTGTGTGCCTCTCTGTTATGCGATGGCACTAACCTGAGGATAAGCATAACCTAAATATTTTAGAATTCATTGTTGATTGCACCTCTCTGCTGTGCGATGGCACTAACCTGAGGCTTGGCATCTCTTTGAAAGCTTTTAGAATAGTTTCTTCTTGAAAATACCCGTAGACCGCTCAAAAATCTTGTGAGGAACGTTGATTACCATACAAACGTGGGATCCACAAATGCTTGTTGAAATAATTAAACCTTAACTCATTACCAATATGCGTCAAAAATATGTGTATGGATTTAAGAGGACAAGAATGCTGAAAATCATCATGAGCTGCAGTTCTTGAAAGTCAAAATCATTGTGTGCATCTTATAGCTCTAGTATGATTTCCTAAAATTGCTATTGACTCTCGGTCAAAACAAGAATCTAGCATCAAAATGGTTTATTAAAATGTCCCAAATGATTCTGATAAACCTGTATGATTCCATAATGAATCATACCCGAAATGATAAAATAGACTTGAAGCTGTGCTGTCCAGGAAGTAAAATCGGTTAGAAGTACTCTAATAGGTCTAAATCCATATCCAATAAAAAATACAAAAATATATCTTGTTTCGTTTTAAATATCAAGTTGTTTTATTTAACTTTTAGTTATTTGTTAGGTAAAAGTTGGACTATACTTCTAGATTCAATCTATGAATCACTCGCTAAAAGTGGTCACGTCTGAGGTGACCAATCAGGTTTTTGAAATTAAAAGGATCACATTTGAGGTGATCAAACAGTTTTTCAAATTAAAAAGGTCATGTCTGAGATGATCATCGATCATACCGTCTTATCAATAGTTACACGTGTATGGTTGAAAGTGTACGAGGTTAAACTCATAAGTATGGACAAATCGCACGATTAGACCATAAGTATGGGACAATCGCACGACTGGACCATAAGTATGGACCAATCACAAAATTGGATCACAAGTATGAGCCAATCGCATGATTGAACCATATGTATGAGCCAGTCGCATGACTGAACCCCAGTCGCACGAATGAAGCATGTGAATGGGCCCAGTCGCACGACTGAATGCTAACTTAGTATAAATAGCGGGGAGTCGGTCGCATGTTCTCATCACCCTTCAATTGCCTTTAGTCGCCCGAAAGTACCAAGACTCTGCCCAAATTTTGTCTGACTGATTTAACATCTTGATTGTGATACTAACGTTTACTTTTTGCGTATACAGGTAATGTGAAACCAAAATCGACTTCAATGTCCCGTGTAATCAAGCCCTAATGACCGAAATCTTTCAAAACAAGAACTTAGACAAACTCTTCAAAATAAACCACTTAACTGGACATAATCGTTGATTTAAAGAACATTAAGTGTTATTTTGAGTGTTTGCGAGTCTAATGAGCCAATACACAACGTTTAACATCAAGTTTTAACCAAGAATTGGGTTTAAAGTATCGAACAAAGGGTTATACAAATGGATGTGTTGATGAACTTCAATCGCACGATTGAGCTGGGCGTATGACTCAATCGCACGAATGAATCAGGCGTATGAGTATAGTCGCATGATTGACTCAACCGCATGACCTAACACACGACTATGCTCAATCGCACGACTGAACTCAGCCGCATGCTCAATCGCACGACTGAACTTAGTCGTATGGTTGAATCGCATGATTGAATTAGACTGATCTTAGAACAGTTTAATTTCTACCGTCTTTTGTTATGCTCAAATCTAACGTAAATGTGTCTTGTGTAACAGAAACATGGAAGATAGGTGGACTAACAACACCAAGCACAACATCTGTGCTCACTTGGATGCCACCACTCGGAATGCTACCGAGTTTGTTGGGATTATTGCTTTTCTGAGGAGGTCGAGGATCTACAAAACCTATCTCTGCTCCTTGCACACCCTACCGGGCTCTACAGCAGGCCTTTTGGGAAGGTGCTTCAGTTGACAGATCTGCTAAGCCTTACTATATACGGAGCTCCATTTTTGGCCAAGAGATTGTTTTCATTGCAGCTGATCTAAGACGGGTACTGGATCAGGGTGATGATGATGCCCACCTGACCAAGTTACATCCACTAACAGTAAGAAGCTTTTTTCTTTAGATGAAGTACACTAGGGACATCAACTCAAGTGTGCTCAACAAAAGCAACCTGTATCCCCAGTTCAAATACCTGGCCCATGTCATACTGAAGTGCATAGCATCAAGGAGAGGAGGATTTGATGATCTATCTGACCAAATCCAGAATGCATACGTTGCAATAGTGCTGAATCACCCATCCAGCTTCTCCAACATGATCTTATCCTACTTGATAGAGAATCTTGAGGCCAAAGGAAAGAAAGGCTTTTGCATGTATCCAAGGTTTTTGCAAATGATCATAGATGAGAAGCTTCCTCTGCTGCCTAAGGAGAAGGATGATACAGTGATGTTAGAGGTGATGGATGACACCACCCTGGGTAGGATGAAGGTGTACAGGGGGAAGCAGGTGAATCCCCCTGTCAGGAGACTGTTCGGGCACTTGGATAGTGTTGATCATGTGGCGCCTTCGCACAAGAAGTGGTGTCACGATGAGAGTGACTCAGATGTCGAGCCGATAGAGCTACCCACTAACCAACCCTATTGACTCGGAGTATTCAACCCTGACAACGATGACGACGAGCAAGGTGATGGTCAAGGCGGTGAGGCTCCTGGTGGATCCGAGCAGGCTCCAATCCACCCTGATTCTCAGGATGAAAATGATGAGTCAGATGAGGAGCCTCTCATGAGGATAGTTGGCAGTAGAGTTATGGCCACCAAAAGAGGTAAAGCAGCGGTTGGTGGATGCCAGGCTGGGCCAAAGGGTGGTGCTACAGATGACATTGATCCTACTTACACCCTAGACCAGCCACTTGACTCAGGGGGAGCCTCTGTCTCCAAGGACTCAAGGAAGAAAAGAATGGGCCAACCCTACGGGAAGAAGACCAAGAGGCAGAGGATCACCCTAATCACTACCACCACCACCACTCCACCCACTACCACACCTCCTACCACCACTACCACCACCACTCCACCCACTACTACACCTCCTACACCACTACCACCACCACTCCACCCACTACTACTATCTCTCATCCCACTACCACTACCACAACCACTCCACCACAGCCCACACACATTCCACCGTCCATCTTCACCACATCCACTACAACCACCACCACTCACCAAGCCAGTTCGTCCACTTACACTCCATTCACCACTAGACCCTCTCTACCCCATATTGGGTTAGAGGAACAGCTGGCCAGCCTCAACTGTATTGTTCTAAAGCTGCTGGCTACTGATGAGCAAAGAGGAGCACAACTCAATCAGCTGATGGAGGTGAATTCAGCTCAAGCTCAGTAGATCAGGGAGCTCGGTGTGAAGAGTGACCTGTATGAGAGAGCTCTAAGCCGAGCCCACCAAGCACTTACTAGTCAAAATGAGTTGGTGTTGGCTTCGGTGAAGAGGATTGAGGAGCTTGAAAAAAAGAACATAAAGATACTTCTAAATCTTGAAGGATCTAAGAGCGAGCCTTTAAATATCAAAGACGGTGATGATGATGATGACGATGTGATGAAGAGGATGAAGATGACTCTGAGGAGGAGGTTGGAAAGGGTGGACCGAGTGGAAAGGATCGATAAGATGATGATGATCAAGAAGGGTATGCTGCTGCATCAGCCTCTCCTCAAGCTCAAGAGAGGCGATAGCCAAGATCAAGGTGCCTCTTTTTCGGCTCCTCCAGCAGAAGAATCAAGGGAGCAAGACAAAAGTAATGACTAGATGTTTTGTATTTAAAACTTTTGTACTTGAATTATGTATTACATTAATGTAATTATTGATCACTTATGTTTGTTTATGTCTTAATGTTTTATAAAATGACTTATGTGTGATGTGATTAAATGTCTAATCAAGAAGATAAAACTCCACAACATGATGAATATGATATTGCTCCCTTTTAGCAAATCAAGTCTCAATTTACCATGATTCTTGATTTGCAAGGGATCATCAGAAGGTCAGTGAGCTACACTCCCGAAGAAGGAGATATTAAACATGATCTGACCGACGAGCAACTTGCTGAAATGTTCAGTCTAAATCTTGACGAACTTGTCAAAAATGCTCCAGAGGTAGATGTTATAAGTGATGATGATCTAAAAGATGTTGATGAAATAGAGATAGAGGATGTCATTTCTGAACATTATCCAGAGTACACTGACCGTGAAGGAAATGTGATACCCAACTTGGGTGATACTTTCGGCAGTGCTACATTTGAGAAACTGGATGAAATGGAGAAAGAAAAGGAAAAAGATGAAAGCCAAGCCCAAGCCTCTGATGTTAATGTTGATATTAAAAAGGCTGAATGGGCAGCGTGTTTTGCTGAAATAAGAGCCCAGTGCACGACTCCAACGCAAAATGCCTACACCAAACACTACAAAGTCAAGAAACATCAGAAGGTGTCGGGCAAAATCATTATGTGGGCCTATTTTGAGGACTTAAACGTTTACACTGTGAAAAGAGAGAAGGGGATCGAGTACTTCTGATATCCTCATGATCTGAAGACTCTTCCAGGTTTTGAGCTCAACCGACTGGCGTGCCAAGATCTGCTGTATGCTAATCCTAGAAAGATGTCAGGTTGGTTTGAAGCTGCTTTGAAGAAAGAATACCACACCAGGTCGGTAATCTTCAGACCTTAACAACCGAAGAGGTACATCCGTAGATCTAAAGTTGACCCTATATCTAGAAAGCCAAAAGTAGTGTTGAAGTGGAGTCCTTCGTGCACAATGTCAAAGATTCCTTTACGGGAAATGCCTAAGGACTTCACTCCATATTTCAAATGGTGGTATTGTGACTGGAGGACAAGTGAAGCGGTCATAGTTCTGAACAAAGAGGGCAAAATGGAAACTATCAGGGTATTTGACCCAATGTGGCTTACCAACTTATCATCTAAAGATGTCTACACCCTATACAAGTGGCTATTGTTCTATGACACGCAAGATATTGTACAAGCCCTCCAATTCCAAAATGTGATACGACTTTGCTTTGCGTTTGAAATACACACAGGAGTTACAAGAGAGAAGAAATACAAAAAGTTTGAAGAGCTTATGAAGGATGTCAGACAATAGAGTAAAATAGGTCTTAAGGGGAGTTTGTTGATACATATGTCCCTAGTTTATATGTTTAATGTAAAAGTCTTTCATGTCTTACACATATGTAATGAATGGGTTGAATGAAATATAATATGTGGTTGATGTTTATAATGTTTAATATTTCTTAGTATTATTGTGTGTTATAGCATAATGAACTTACTATATAGGTTTGAGATTGTTGTGCATAGTTCTTAGTCAATAATGATTGAGAAATGTTTTCAAACTTAGTCGTATGAGTCTTCATGCGAATGGGCCATGCGAATGGGCCATGCTAATGGACCATGCGCATGAATATATCATGCTAATGGACCAGTTGCACGACTAAACCAGGAGACTGGATCAGTCGCACGATTGAGACATAAGATTGACTCAATCGCACTATTGGACCTTTAGTCGTGCGGATGTATCAATCGCATGATTCAGTCGCACGACTGAACCATGCTAATGGTTCAGTCGTACGATTGGAAACCCATAACCTATAAATACCACATAATTCGTGGAAAAACGTAACCCTGGCAACACTGGTGAAACACTTGATACTCTTACGAACCCTAGCCCTCTAAAACATCCAAGGAAGCCTGTCCAACTTCATAGATCAATCCTGATTGATCTCTACTCGTTCATAACGTCTAGTTTCAATCTTAAATCGATCGGGTAGTTGTTCTCACTGATTGGATCGCCAATCAAATAGGATTCCACACGATTTGAGTCGATATAAACGCAAAATCTATTAGTATTCCATATGTACACGGTCTTGACAAATAATAATTTAATAATTTAAATTATCATACGAACCTATTTTTATAAAAATATTTAATTAAAACCTTTGTAACAAATTTTTATAATAAAAATGTTAAAATGCTTTCAAGAAATAATTCACAGAAAATGTTTAGATGATAAAAACAAATTAGGAGTTTGCAAAAATCATTTTATATATAATAGAATTTTCTCCAATTGAAATAAGGCTTAAAAACCCTTTTCTAAAAAATATAGGGTGCCCGGGTTCAAACCCTGGACCTCTAAGTCTGAGATGTAGTGTCTTAGCCAGTGAACCAAGGTTCTCAGCTGCGGTATAACCCAGTTCCAAATTAATATAAGCTAAGTTAACAAGATGTCCCCAAATTCAAAAACCCTAGAATTGTTCTTAGATCAAATTGAACACCAATTTGATGTTGTGAATCAAATTAATAGGGCTTTTGTTCCCCATGTTTAAATGTACCTAATTCTGTTAACAAATTACTTGATTTTGATCGAATTGAAGGTTTTGGGTTCGAACGAGACTAGCGACTGTTCTTGATTTCCAATTCATTGTGTGTACAGGTTTTTCAAGCAATTGAGGGTTCAGGGAGTTTAGGAAACCCAATTAGAGTAAAAGCCCTCTAATTTATAGGTTCAATTGGTTCGATTTGGTAACCAACGGCTGCAACGTTCAAATCGGGGGTTACGGATCGAATTAAGTCGTTTAATTGTTGTTGCAGGTGCAATCATTCATCACATTTAGTTTGTGATAATTAAAGGAACGTTTCTAGTCGTTTGATTGTGTTGTTATTATGGGTTAAATGTAAACTGATTTGATTATTGATGTATGTTCAGTTTCAAGATCAAAGAATATTAAAACCGCATTGAAGCCCACAATAACACGTATACACATGTTCAAATTTGCCTTACGAACGTTTTGGTGTAATTTCTGGGTCGCAACCGAGGCCTAAAACCTGGTAATTGGCCTTGCTGGAGCCGCGGCCGGCTGTGGCCGGAGGCTGGCCGGAAAATTGTGGGTTCAAAAATGGGTGGGGGGTTGGGATGTAACTTTTAAAGTTACACATTCGGCCATTGTGGTTTAATTTGTTATTATTTTATGCCCAAACCTTTATATTAAAGTTTTTAAATTGACAATAAACTCCCTTAACTTAACTATATGAGATTCAAGACTTTTTAAGTTCAAAAAAACTTAAGAATTATTATTATTATCAATATTATTACTATTGTTATTGATATTAGTATTAGTGTTATTATTATTTTTATTTATTTATTTATTCATGTATACATTTATTTATTTATTTATTTATTATTATTATTATTATTATTATTATTATTATTTTATTATGATTATTATTGTTGATACATATGTCCCTAGTTTATGTGCTTAATGTAAAAGTCAGTCATGTCTTACACATATGTACTGAATGGGTTGAATGAAATATAATATGTGGTTGATGTTAATAATGTTTAATATTTCATAGTATTATTGTGTGTTAAAGAATAATTAACTTACTATATAGGTTTGAGGTTGTTGTGCATAGTTTTTAGTCAATAATGATTGAGAAATGTGTTCAAACTTAGTCGTATCAGTTTTCATGCGAATGGACCATGCTAATGGACCATACGCATGAATACATCATGCTAATGGACAAGTCGCATGATTGAAATAGGAGTCTGGATCAGTCGCACGATTGAGACATAAGATTGACTAAGTCGCACGACTGAACCTTCAGTCATGCATATGAATCAATCACATGATTCAGTCGCATGACTAAACCATGCTAATTGTTTAGTCATACAATTGGAAACCCATAACCTGTAAATAGCACATAATTCATGGAAAAACAAAACACTTTAGAGCATACTTCATAATACACGAACCCTAGCCGTCTAGAACGTCCAAGGAAGCCTGTCCAACTTCATAGATCAATCCTGATTGATCTTTACTCGTTCATAATGTTTAGTTTCAATCTTAAATCAGTCGGGTAATTGTTCTCCCTGATTGGATTGCCAATCTAATAGGATTCCGCACTATTTGATTCGGCATAGACGCAGAATCTATTAGTATTCCGTACGTACATGGTCACACAGTTCAATGCTTCAAGAAGTGCTACGTGTTGAAGAAGGACTATGTGATTAAGGAGGATAAGATTCTCATGTCAGCTTCAAGATATAACGACTTATATGTCTTGGATCTATCAAAAACATCCACAACTGATCACACAGTTCAATGCTTCTTGTCATAGGCAACACAGAGGGACTCAATCTCCTGGCATAGTAGAATTGATCACATCAATCCTAGAAAGATGAATCACTTGATTCAGAATGATCTAGCGAATGATGTAAATGTTAAGAACTTTCAGCTTCCAGACTTTTGCATAGCTTGTAAGAAAGGGAAACAGACCAAGAAGGCTCATAAGGCAAAGAAAGTTAACTTTATAGATATGCCTCTCGAGCTTCTACACATGGATCTGTTTGGTCCCGTTAGCACTAAAAGTATTGCTGGTGATTTGTACTGCTATGTAGTAACAAATGATT
>BJCM01269636.1:0-18525 GCA_018326385.1 Flaveria bidentis
AGGAAAACAACATAGAGTGTCACATAAATCCAAAATTATCAATACTAATACTACACCACTCAAATTGCTTCACATGGATCTGTTTGGTCCTACCAATGTGATGAGCATTGGAAAAAGGCAATATTGTTTGGTGATAGTTGATGATTTCACAAGATTTACATGGGTCTTTTTCTTAAAACAAAAAAGTGAAACATCAGAAACATTAATGGACTTAGTGATCAAGATTGAGAATCAACTTGATACAAAAGTTAAAATTTTTAGGAGTGACAATGGTACTGAATTTGTCAATTTTGAACTGGATTCCTTTTGCAGGAACAAAGGCATTGCAAGGCAATTCAGTGCACCAAGAACTTCACAACAAAATGGAGTTGTTGAAAGAAGAAACATAACTCTCATTGAAGCAGCCAGAACAATGCTAGCTAATTCACAATTGCCCATCACTTTTTGGGCTGAGGCTGTGAATACTTCATGCAATGTTCAAAACAGAACATTAATTGTCAAAGAACATAACAAAACTCCATATGAGCTGTTGTTTAAAAGAAAACCATACATAGGATATCTTAAAGTCTTTGGATGTCATGATGGTTTCTTTGTTGGATACTTTTCAACATCTAAATCGTATAGGATTTATATTCCATAACATAACATGTGGAAGAAAATCCTAATGTATCTTTTGATGAATCTGTATTTACTAAGTCAGTTAAGGTTCATCATGGTTGTTTGACATAGATGCTTTAACTAAATCATTTAACTATGATCATTTGAACACTACAGGATCTCATGAAGTATGTTATCCATTTGTTCCACCTCATATGACTAAAGTAACATTATCTGCTGATCCTCCAAGGATACACACATCCTCGGGTGGAAACACATCAGCAGCAGCTGCAGACACTGCATGTGGAAATGAAAATGTTACATCCGAAGATGTGAATGTTGTCCCTTTAACAAATCCATGCTCTCAAGTGAATACAACAAACATTGGAAATGTTTCAAGTCCTCACTTATCATCCAGAGAAGTTCATGTAACTCCTACGGAAGAACAAAATGATTCCGGAGAAGTTCCTGTAACTTCTACGGAAGAGCAAAATGATTCCGGATAAGTTTCTGCAGAAAAGCAAAATGCTTCTAGAGAAGTTCCTATGGAAGAGCAAATAAGCACTAGAGATGCTACTACAGCCCATAAAGACGACACTCATGATACTTCTCCTCATGTTGAACATTTTGACTATTTTCTAAACTCACAACCTGGGTTGGATCAATATAAGGCAATGGAAATGATTAACCTGGAATCATCTATGCCAGTTGAATCAACTCCATCAATGAGAATCCATAAGACTCATCCAGTCAACAACATCATTGGAGATCCTACAAAGAGAACTACAAGGAGCCAAAGTGGTACTGCCAACCTCTGTCTTTTCAATTGTTTTCTTTCTCAAGTAGTTCCTCCAAACATCACTACTGCTTTAAAAGACAATAGTTGGATTGAAGCTATGCAAGAAGAGCTTCAACAATTTAGAAAGCAAAAGGTATGGTCCCTAGTTGATTTGCCTGAAGGTCAAAATCCTATTGGAACAAGGTGGCTATACAAAAACAAACTGGATGATAGAGGGATTATTGTAAGAAATAAAGCAAGGTTGATTGCACAAGGATACACTCAAGAAGAAGGAATAGACTATGATGAAGTTTTTGCACCATTTGCAAGAATTGAGGCCATAAGAGTGTTTCTAGCTTATGCATCATATAAGAAGTTTACTGTGTATTAGATGGATGTCAAGTGTGCATTCTTATATGGGAAGACTGATGAGCAAGTTTATGTGTCACAACCCCCTAGTTTTGAAGATCCTCATTATCCTTATAGGGTATACAAACTAGATAAAGCCTTGTATGGTCTTCATCAAGCAAAAAAAATGGTATGAAACACTATCATCTTTCTTGCTCCAGCATGGCTACAAAAGAGGAACCATTGATCAGACACTCTTTCTCAAACAAGAACATGAAGATCTCTTAGTTGTTCAAATATATATTGATGACATTATATTTGGCTCAACTAATAAGAGATTGTGTGTAAATTTCGAAGAGCTAATGAAATCTGAATTTCAGATGAGTTCAATGGGTGAATTAACCTTCTTTTTTGGTCTTCAAGTTCATCAAAAACCAGATGGGATCTTCATCAATCAAGAAAAATACATACATCAAATTTTGAAGAAATACAATCTTGCTGAAGCATCCTCATGCAAAACACCAGCATCAACAATTGACAAGATTGTTCCTGATCCTTCAGGAAAATCTATTGATCAAAAATTATATAGATCAATGATAGGTTCACTTATGTATCTAACTGCCTGTAGACTTGACATTATGTTTGCTGTGTGTGTATGTGCTAGCTACCAATCTGATCCAAAGGAGTCTCATCTGAATGCTGTAAAAAGGATTTTTAGATACCTCAAAGGAAAACTAGGACTTGGTCTTTCGTATCCAAAGGATGGTGACTTTACACTCTACTCACACTTAGACAGTGACTATGTGGATGTAACAGTAACAAAAATCAACATCTGGTGGATGTCATTTCATTAGACCAAGGCTAGTATCATGACAGTGCAAGAAACAAACCAATGTTTCTATATCCACAACTGAGGCTGAGTACATAGCTGCTTTAGCTGGTTGCTCTCAAGTCCTTTGGTTGCAAAACTAATTACTTGACTATGGTTACAACTTCCTTGAAACTTCAATTTACATAGACAATTCTTCTGCTATGTTTATAACTGCTAATCCTGTGGAACATAGTAATACAAAACATATTGAGATAATATATCATTTTTTGAGAGATTGCTCAGAAAAGGGTTTGATTAAGTTAGTCAAAATGGATACTGCAAATCAGCTTGCTGATTTATTAACTAAAGCCTTTGATTCAGTCAGATTTAATTTTCTAATTGAGTCTCTAGACATGATTAACTTAGATTAATCAATTTGAACAAACAAAATATTGTGTGTAATGATGTTTGTGCATGACATATGCTTGGGAAATGATAGTACACTATATCTTTGCTTGTTCCTGAATTCATAAATAACAATAAGTCTTGGCAAGTTTCTTGATATGTGAGTAGATTCATCTTGAGTGGAAACCACACGGAGTGCATGCCAAACATAATGCTAAGTGATTGTTTGTGGGAAACTTCATTTTGAGAATACAAAGTGAGTCTTATTCTGATGTGATCAAATCACTCATCTAAACACACTATGTACCAACACTTTATAATATCTATATTTGCTTATCATACTCCCTCTGTTTTGTGTGAACAAAGACCTGGGTGTATGATCACCATACTGAATATCAGTTACAGAAGGTGAAAAGATCATGATCCTCATCATTCCTCTGTTTTGTGTGAACAAAGACCTGGGTTAAAGGCACCTCTGTTTTACGTGAGTAAAGACCTGGTGACCTGATGATGATCATATCTAAGCTCTCAAAAGAATCCTTTGTGATCAATTGTATATTAATTTAGGGGTTTTACGTCATTGCATTTATGAGATGCCAAATGTATCTCAAGATAGAACTTATAACTTAAAGTACATAGTTCTTAAGTGTGAAAAAGTGATGATTTGTATTGCAAAGGGAAGACAAAATCTTTGTGACTTGAATGTGAAGCCCATATCAGTTATTCCCAAATCAATATGGAAACATGATAAACAGCATGCCCAGTTGATACATGAGCTCTTGTATGGATTTAAGTGGACAATATACTTGCAATCAAAACTTTGTTTAGGTATCAATTCAACAATATAACTCAATAGGAAGAGGCTTAGTATTATAGTATGATCCCATCATATGTGTATATATGTTTGCTCATCATCATACAATTAAATGTCACTCATGTTATTCTTCTTAGAAATTTATGAAAAATGTTTAATGTCATCATTAATCACAAATTTAGGGGGAGTAGAAATACATGAAGTTAAGTTTATCAATCAACAGCTTTTTCTATTTCATTATCAATTTGAAGGAATTGGAATCTGAGCACCATCTTAGCTCTTGGATACATGACATTTTCCTTAAAAACATTGTTTTTAACTTTCTTGTGCTAAATTGTCATGTATACAAAGTCAACAAGGTCAAACAACAATAAATGGTTTGTAAGCAATGGACTTGGACCATACAACAATACTTCAAAGCACTGTGCCATTTTAAGCATTAGCAAAAGCTACAGTGTTGAAATTTTTTAAATGTTTATCCGTAGATTGGTAAACTACGGATGAGCAAAGATCAACAAATATAATTTAATTTCATAGTTTGGTAATCTGTGAAAATGCAAGTTATATTTCATCAACAGATGTCGTTAAGTCATCCGCAGATGATTTATGGGATTTGTAGATGATCTGTGGAAGAATTTGTTGAGGGTACAACTTCATTAATGTGGTAAAATTAATGTGTCTGAGAGTATAAATGATGTTGTTTGACCTCAACATTCATTATTTGCTTTTTCAGTTCACTTTTTCAGACCTAGAAAAAACACACTCTCAACAAACTTTTCCCCCTTCCTTAGTATTCAAATTCTACCAAATCAAAACATTAAACAAACATATATCTTTGTTCTTAATCCGCTGTCATTAAGATGGATAATCTTGCGAGAGAACACAATGTGTGTGCCTTCTTAAACCCTGACGATTCTGTTTCAGAAGGGTGTCAAGAAATTATCAGATATCTAAGAAGATCGAGGCTGTTCTATGCCTTATCAGCATAGCCTGTGATTCATCAATCACATATCACTGATTTCTGGAACCCTGCACACATAGAAGAAGATGGTGAAGTTATTGTGGCTAATGTGAAGAATTGACGACTGAGAGTCGATGAACAGACAATAAGAAGGGTTCTTGAGTTGGGAGATGTCGAAGCTCGTCATCCTGATGTGTTTGAAAATGAATACATATAGAAAGTTTTTCTTCTAATGGAGTATGATGGTGATTTCGACAAGGGAGAAATCAAGAAAGGAAGACTCTACAAGCCGTACAGATTTCTCTGCCACACTTATCTTAAGTGCATCTCAAATAGAAAATATGGTCTTGATAGATTTTCAAGGCACATTTCTTTTGGGATTATTGGTGTTATTTAGGGAAGAACCTACAATTATTCAAAGTACATCTTCAACTGCTTATGTGATCACATCAAAGTGCAGAAAGCTGATAAGATGTATATGTTTTCAAGGTTTCTGCAACTGATCATTAATGCTGATCTGCCTGGAACTACTGTGGATGATGGTGTGTTCGTTCAAGCACACCTTGACAGATTAGTACTGAATAAAATATCTGGGAAATATGAAGGAGGAGATATGCCCATGTTTACACATGTGGTTGATGCTACTGCAAATATTCCTCAAGAGCTTGTGTGGGAAGATCAACAAGAGAACTCTCCAACCAACTCTGTTCAAGACACTCATTCACCAGATATATCACCCATACATCAGCAACCTCATCCATCCCCATCCCAATCACTATCACCTGCCAGCCAAAACATAGAACCAATCTCTCCAATCCACCATCAATCACCAAATCAACTACAAACATCCCAACCACAATCACCAGCCAGCCAAAACACAGAACCAATCTCTCCAATTCACCATCAATCACCAAATTAGCTTCAAATACAACTTTATCAACAACCTCCAAATACAGAAAATTCAGCCACTGAGAGCATTTACACTTGGGAGACAGAGTTAGCCTCACAAGCAAGTACAGTTCAACTGTCATTATCCAAAACTGAATCCCCTATACTCTCAAAGAAATTAAATCAGTATCTCCAGTCACTGACCATCAACAACAACAACAACAAACACATCAAGAACCAGAAGATCAAGCTATTGATGTCAGTTCAAGCTTAGCAAGTGTAGCACATAAAGATGTAATAGACGATGAGATTGCTTTTCAAAATGAGGAAGGAGAAGAACAAGCAAACTATGTTAATATGATTGCATACAATGAAGATAATCTGAGTGATAATGACATCCATTTAAGCAAAAGTTATTTGATGGAAGAGTACAACAAACTTGTAGTAAAGTCCAACTTCAGAAAGCAAAGGATTAAGAAGCTGAAAGGAATAATTGCAAGAAAGGATGAAATGCTGATGCAACTAGAATCAAGAATCAAAAGCTTGAGAGAAGATGCCGTGTGTAATAATGAAGTGATTGATGCCCTTTTTCAACAAGACTCTGAACTCAAAGAAGCAGTAAGAAAGAGAAAGATGAAAATGAGAAGCTAACAGTGAAAATTGATCAAATGAATGACACTTCTATGATCAATCAGCTCTATTGAGAAGAAAAGAAGAAGAGATTGATGAAGTGAGAATGAAGATGTGTGCTCTTGAATCAAACCAACTAAAGAAACCTGCTGAATCTTCTAAGCAACTCATTCAATACTCAAGGAAGAGGAAGTATTTGGGCTCAACAAAGATTCAAGTAATCAATGTTGAAGATTCTCCTAAACGGTCAAGGCATACCTCTTCTGAGCACACTCCTTCTATGGAAAATTCAACATCAAAGCAAGCTGCTATTGATGAATCTGAGAGTGATGCTGAATGGAAAGAGATGATTGAAGATGAACCTAACAAAGCTCAAGAAGAATCAAAGACTGATGTTCTTCTTAAAACAAAAGACATCATGGAAGAGAGGCCTGAGTCTGCTATGTTTATGATGCTGATCAACCATGGATTTCCATATGACATGGTTGAAAGGATGAATATGTCTAAGATGAAGAACACATTGAAAGAGTTTAAGCTTGCAAGATTTATGATTCCTAACTATGATTATGAGGCATTCACAACATTTCAAGCCATTCAGAAAATCAAGAAAGATCTAGGCCATTGTGACACTGCTAAACTCAGCAAGTACAATATGGTATGTTGGCTTCAGGGACATAATTACAAGGCTCATGAGATTAAAGGAAGAAGTCTTGCTGAACTAAGAAGAATGATGGAACATGTAATGAATGTTGAACTTGATACTGGAGTCAGATTCAGAACTGAAGCTCCAAAACCATCACTTTAGCAACAAAGCAAACTCTCTGCTGATCTTATAACTGTTGAATCTAAAGATCAACACAAAGGCATAGACAAACTGATCAGAGAAACATGAGCAGTCATTCCTGGCAAAGTGTGGCCATTAGGGACAACTGTTAGAGAAATCACTGAACAGAACTCAACTCTCATAGAGCTATATGATCATATCATAACTCCCAGTTCTCAAGAAGAGAATAGGATCATGGCCTGGAAATTTGATCCAGATTGGGACTGTGCAATTATCAAGAGAACCTCTGGAAGAATTCAATATTTTCATGATACAGAGGCAGTGCTGAGACTTCATGAGAAAGACATCAAGGATCTGTAGAATCTTACAATGTCTAACTATCCAATTCACTTAAGGGGAAGAGACTTCTCTGTGTTGGTGGGAAAGTTAACAACAAAATTTAAAGATGATGTGATTAGAGAAGCAAAAAGAGAGGATGTTGAGCATAAAAGAAGATTAGAGAGAAAGAAAAGATCAGGCACCAACTCATCCTCATTAGTTGATGATGAATATTTAAGGAGAGTTGGTTGGTCTAATAGGAAAACAGCAACCATCAAAGTCATTGGAGGAAATCAATACACTATTCCTATAACTGACTGGGGATATGTTGAGAAAACAAAAGAACTGGTGCTACTAAGGAACGCTGATGGAAGGAAAGGTGACAAAATAAGGATCTTCGACCCTGTAGAGATCAAAATGCTTCATCCAAGCTACACATCATTCTTACATGATAAATTCTTCCAAAAGCCGACAGATGAAAAAGCTCAGAATGATTTATGCTTATACATTCATATGATACAAGTTGTGGATAAGCTGCATGCCAAAGCATAAAAAAGAAGAAGATATAATGCTAGGATGCTAAAGGGAACTAACATTGAAGATATATTAGAACTGAGAATCTCAGAAGAAGATGAACCGGAGATTGTTAACAACCAATGTGTTGTAGAAACCCTCACCACTGAAGAAGATGTATTGGGGTTGAGGTTTGAGACACTTCAAAGGATATGCAGAATGGAGATCAAGTACAAATACAATGATCAAAAGGATGCAGTATCATATTTCAACAAGAAATGGTTTCAAGATTAAAGGAGCTTTCTATTTTGAAGAACTGATTACATGTTTCTAAGCCTAAGGGGGAGTATTGTTAGGTCAAGGATTAGTAGATCTAGTCCATTTTTTTCTGGCTTAGTACTTGAATTAATATCTGTATTGAATGTTTGTAATTCATTATTTTGTATGCATTAAATGTATAGGTTAACCCATTTATATGTGTGTTGATTTATGTATGGTTGCAGGTACAAACATTATACTTGGTCAATTTCTGAATTTGACCAAGTGTAAGAAACATCTGCGGAACAACAAAATATCTGTGGAACAACAAAACATATGCGAATAAAAAGCATCTACGGAAGACAATATTCCTGCAGAGTCCAAAAACTTGTATAATACAAGTGTTACAAGTCAACAAGTCAACAAGACAGTTATGCGAATCCCGAGAAATCCGATGATTCCTTTACAAAAACATTTCTAATCCCAAGAGATCCGGTGTTTCCTATAACAGAAACATCATTGTCTATATAAATGGATCCTAGGTTTCGAATCTGGCACGGCTTCGACAGCAAACATCCAAGCAACATTACAATCACCAAACATCACATCACACAAATCAAAACCCTAGTAGCCGTCACATCATTAGAACACAAAATTCTATATCATTCAATCATTATTTGTAATCATTAACATGTTTTAATGAAATACTTATTATTCATTAATTGTGTTTCTTTTAGTGTGTTTCTTTGAATTGTTATTGATATTGAATTTTATTACAAACAATTAAACCAAGGCAATGTTCATTCCGCAAACGTTGACTTGTCTACGACCAACACTGATAATTCCTGATTGCGATCCTTGGATTCACAGGATTTAAGTGGACAATATACTTGCAATCAGAATTAAGTTCATGTATCATTTCAACCAAATAACTCATCAGGAAGAGGCTTAGTATTATAGTATGATCCCATTACATGTGTATATATATATATATGCTTGTGCATTATCACACTACAAATGTTATTCATGATAACATTCTTAGAAATTTATGATAAATGCATTCTGTCATTCTTAATCACAAATTTAGGGGGAGTAGAATTCATGAAGAAAACTTAATCCATCATCAACAGATTTGTCTATTTCATTATCAATTTGAAGGAATTGGAACCTGAGCACCATCTTTTCTCTTGGATACATGAAGTTTTTAAAATTTAAACCTTCTTGTGCAGAAGTGTCTTGTATACAAATTCAACAAGGTCCAAAAGCAATAAATGATTCTAGGCGGTAGACTTGGACCATACAATAAAATAAGTTTTTCACAGTATTTTTTAAGTATCAGCAGAAGCTACAGTGCGTTATAAGCATCAGTAGAAGCTACAATGCGTTTTAATCATCGGTAGAAGCTACAGTGTGCTTTTTAAGCATCAGCAGATGCTACAGTGGAAATCTTATTAATTTTCTATCCATAGATTGGTAAACTACGGATGAGCAAAGTTCATAAAGCATAATCTAATTTCATAGTTTGGTAACCTGTGAAAATTTATGTTATACTTAATCAGTAGAAGTTTTTAAGTCATCCGCAGATGATATATGGTATCCGTAGATAATGTGCGGATGAACTGAGAACCGCGGAGAAGTTAAATTGCTAAGGGTCCCACGTTATTAAATAAATAAAATTAATGTGTCTAAGAGAGTATAAATAATGTCCTTTGACTTCAATATTCATTATTCACTTTTCAGAACACTTTTCAGACCTAGAAAAATGCACTCAACAAACTTTTCCCCCTTCTATAACATTCAAAAAATTACCGAATCAAAACGTCAAACAAACATATATTTATGTTATCTATCACTGTGTTCAAGGTAAAACATGTCGTTATGTTCAATAATGAACCGTTTGATCTTTGTCTAGACTCACAACTGTTCGCATTCTCCTTTCAACAATCTGAGTCTAATGAAATCTTCTTTACTCTTATGAACATATGGACAATCGATTTGCTAAAGAACACAATGTGTGTGCTTTCTTAAACTCGGATGACCCTGCTTTAGAAGGGTGTCAAGACATCATTCAACATCTAAGAAGATCCAGGCTGTTTTATGCCTTATCAGCAGAATCCGTGATTCATCGATCGCACATCACTGATTTCTGGAACTCTGCTCATATAGAAGAAGATGGAGAATTTATCATGGCAAAAGTCAAAAACCAAAGATTGAGGATGACTGAGCAGACCAGAAGGACGAATCTAGAGTTGGGAGAACAAGAAGTTGGTCACCCTGATGTGTTCGAGAATGAATACATAGAGAAAGTCTTTTTACTGATGGGTATGATGGTGATTTTGCCAAGGGGGAGATAAAGAAAGGAAGATTATGCAAGCCATACAGATTCCTATGCCATACTTATCTTAAGTGCATATCTAATAGGAAGTCTGGGCTCGACATATTCTCAAGTCACATATCATCAGGGATCATTGCCATCTTTGAAGGAAGAACATACAACTACTCAATGTACAACTTCAATTGTCTATGTGACCACATCAAAGTGCAAAAGGATAACAAAATGTTCATGTTCCCAAGGTTCCTACAACTGATAATCAATGGTGAATTGCCTGGAATAGAAAGAGATGGAGATGTGTTGGTGCAAACTCACTTGGGTAGGTTTGTCTTGAACAGGATCAGTGGAAGGTATGAAGGAGGAGACATGCCCATGTTTGCTCATGTGGTTGATGCTACTGCAAACATTCCCCAAGAGCTTGTGTGGGAAGATCAACAGGAGAATTCTCCAACCAATTCTGTACAAGCCAATTACTCACCAGATCTGTCACCCATTCACCATCAACATCAATCTCCACAACCCCCTTTTCCTACAAGTTAAAACACTAAGCCTATTTCACCCATTCACTCTGTTCACTCAACAATCTCCCTCATCCACTCAAGACACACAACCCATCTCTCCAGTTTCACATCAATTATCTGAGAGTGTACATACTGAACCTATTTCTGTTACTCAGTCTGTAACTCAGTTCACTCTGGTGAGACTGAGTTGATCTCTCAAGAAAGCACCATCCCTTTGTCACTCTCCAACTTTGAAGAAGTAGTTGCCTCCAATCAAACAGAGGCTTTAGTGCACAGCATGAATCTTGAATCACAACCTCATCATGATAAGCATGACCAATCAAAAGAAGAATGCTCAAGCTCACCAAGTGTGGCTGCTCCTACTGAAGAACTTAAAGATGAGATTGTTGTTCAAAGGAGAGAAGAAGAAAAATATGAGGAAGTAATTGCTTACCATGAAAATGATCTAAGTGATAATGGCATCCTAGTGAGCAAGAGCTATCTGGTGGCTGAATACAACAAGCTTGTAGTGAAGTCAAACTACAAAAAGCAAAGGATTAAAGAATTGAAAGGGATAATAGTAGAAAAGGATGATATGCTGATGCAGCTTGAAGCAAGGATCAAAAGCTTAAGAGAAGATGCCCAGTGTAATAATGAAGTGATTAATGCCCTACTTCAACAAGATTCTGTGCTCAAAGAATCATAAGAGAAAGAGAAGGATGAAAATGAGAGACTAATGCTAAAGATTGATCAAGTAAATAAGTCTCTATTTGATCAATTAGCTTTGTTGAAAAGAAAAGAAGAAGAGATTGATTAGCTTAAAAGGAAAATATGTGCAATTGAATCAAACCAACATAAAGAACCTACTGAATCTTCCAAGCCTCTGATTCTATACTGAAGGAAGAGAAAGTATTTGGGTTCAACAAAGACACGGTAATCAATGTTGAAGACTCTCCTAAAAGGTCAAGGCATACATCTTCAGAGCACACTCCCTCAATGAATGTCTCTACATCAAAGCAAGCTACTCTTGATGAAGCTGAGAGTCATGCTGAATGGAAAGAACTTACTAAAAAGGTGTCTAACAAAGATCAAGAACACCTCATGGCTGATGATCTTCTGATAATAAAAGACATAATGGAAGAAAGGCCTGAATCAACTATGTTTATGACCCTTATTAACCATGGATTTCCATATGACATGGTTGAAAGGATGAATATGTCTGAGATGAAGAACTTACTGAAAGAATTTGAGCTTGCCAGATTCATAATTCCAAATTGTGATTATAAAGCATTCAATACTTTTCAAGTTATTCAGAAAATCAAGAAAGATCTTGGCCACTATGATACAACAAAACTTAGCAAGTACAATATGGTATGTTGGCTACAGGGTCATAATTACAAGGCATATGAGCTTAAAGGAAGAAATGTCACTGAGCTGAGAAGAATGATGGAACATGTTATGTCAGTTGAGCTTGACACAGGAGTATGGTTCAGAACTAAAGCTCCAAATCTATCCTTTAAGAAACAAAGCAAACTTTCTACTCATCCTATAATTGTTGAATCTGAATATCAGCACAAAGGCAAAGATAAGCTAATAAGAGAGCCAAGGGCAGTTATCCCTGGTAATGTGTGGCCTCTAGGCACAACTGTAAGGGAAATCACTAAACAAAAATCAACATTGATAGAGTTGTATGATCACATCACAACTCCGAGTTCTATTGAAGAAAACAAGATCATGGCTTGGAAATATGATCCAGACTGGGATTGTGCAATTATCAAAAGAACATCTGGAAGAATCTATACTTCCATGATGTAGAAGCATTGCTGAGCCTTCCTGAGAGAGACATTAAGATCTGCAAAATCTAATCATGTCTAACTATCCAATCCATTCAAGGGGAAGAGATTTCTCTGTGTCTATGGGAAAGATAAAGACAAAGTTCATAGATGATGTGATGAAGGAAGCAAAGAGAGATGATGCTGAACATAGTAAGAGAATTCAAAGAATCAAAAGAACAACAAAGCCCCCTTCACTTGTAGATGATGAAAAGTTAAAAAGGGTGGGATACAACCACAAAAATACAACATCTATCAAAAGCTTCACAGGAAATCAATATACATTTCCCATAACATAATGGGGTTATGTTGAGAAAACAAAAGAGCAGGTGCTGCTGAGGAATGTGGAAGGGAAGAAGGCTGATAAGATATGAATTTTTGACCCAGTCGAAATTAGATTGCTTCACCCAAGCTATACTTCATACTTTCATGACAAATTCTTCCCAAAGCTAACTGATGAAAGGGCTTAGAATGACTTGTGTCTATATGTGCACATGATTCAAGTTGTGGATAAGCTACATGCTAAAGCATACAAGAGAAGAAGGTATAATGCTGGGATGCTGAAGAGAGCCAACATTGAAGATATATCAGAACTAAGAATCTCAGAAGAAGATGAGCTGAAAATTGTTAATCATCAATGTGTTGTGGAAACCCTCACCACAGAAGAAGACATTTTGGGACTGAATTTTGAGACACATCAAAGGATATGCAAAATGGAGATCAAGTACAAATACGATGATCAAAAGGATGCAGTATGTTATTTCAACAAGAAAATAGTTTCAAGATTAAAGGAGCTTTCAGTTTTGAAGAGCTAATTACAAGTGTATAAGCCTAAGGAGGAGTATTGTTAGGTCTAGGATCAGTAGATCTAATCCATTTTGTATAGGCTTAGAACTTGAATTAATATCTGTAATGAATGTTTGTAATTCATTATTGTGTATGCATTAAATGTATAGGTTAACCCATATATATGTGTGTGTTGATTTATGTATGTTTGTAGGTAAAACATTATAATTGGTGAATTTCTGAAAATTGACCAAGTGTGAGAAACATATATGGATAAACATTTTGTTCTTCCGTAGATATGTTTCTTACAAGTAACAAACATCCGAAGATCATCTGCAGATGAACAATCAACTAGAGGGAAGTGAGAGTTTCAAGTGAGGACTCTTGCGGAAGAACAAGTTCCTGCTGAACAACAAGTTTCCTGTGGAAGAACAATTATCTACAGAAGACAATATTCCTTCAGAATCCAAACACTTGTATTATGTAAATAATACAAGTGTTACAAGTCAACAAGTCAACAAGTCAACAACACAGTTATGCGAATCCCAAGAGATCCTGTGATTCCTTAACTGAAACAATTTCAAATCCCGAGAGATCTAGTGTTTCCTTAACAGAAACACTATTGTCTATAAATATGGATCCTAGGTTTCAAATCATAGGATGGTTCTACGACGGAAAACATCACATCAAATCACACAACCAAACCCTAGCAGCCATCACATCATCAAACACAAAAATCAATATCATTCGTTCATTGCTGATTTGTAATCATTAACATGTTAATGAAATAAATTTCAATTTAATATTTGTCTGATCATTAATTGTGTTTCATTTATCGTGTTCTTCAATCTTTATTGATATTGAAATTTAATACAAACAATTAAACCAAACCAACGTTGATTATGCAAACGTTGACTTGATTTCAACCAACGCTGATATATCCTGATTGCGATCCTTGGATTCACAGTTTTGATTAAACAATTCATCCTATGTTTCATGTGCGATTGATTAGTTTAATTCAAATGAAGATTATAATCAAAGTTGATTAGATTAAATCGAGAGTGTGTTTAGAAGGCTTGTGAATAAAAATTCTATAGCATTTGAGGTTGTTTCCAAAATAAAAAGATAATCCAAATGTAAGCTAGTGTTGTTTAATATTTTTGTATAACTAGTTCCTTTTCTAAGTATTTAGTAAAGCTTTTGTAAATACAAGTATGCATCAATCGGTAGTTGCACAATTTTGGTTAAAATACGACTAAATCTTATTTAAATGGTCGTGTTAACTTGATTTCTCTTTTTTTCATTAATCTCACATTAGGTTTCTCGTTTTATGTCTGATTAGTTTCATTACCACTATAATTTTATTCTTTTTTCTTCTCTAGTGAATTACGAGTAGTTTATTGTTTCTTTGCACCTCATTTCCTTCTCTTGATGGTCGAACACGGATTTTATTGATCCATAGTTCTCATTTACATGGGTTTAATGGATTTTTGAGGCAATAATGTTCAAAGCTGGTTGTGGAGTGTTGTGGATAAGTTTTGGGGCGGAAGTGGATTAATTTTAAGGGTTATTCGTGAGGTGTTGTATTAGGTTTTGATTTCGATTAAGAAATAGATCCTATGTTTCATGTGTGATCAAGTAGTGTGATTCTAATGAAAATTATAATCAGATTTGACTAGATTAGTTTGGGAGTGTGTTAAGAAGGATCGAGAATCAAAACTCTAAAGCATTTGAGGTTGTAACCTTTAGCAAAAGCAATCCATGCATGAACTAGTGTTGCTTAATGTTTTTGTATAACTAGTTCCTTGCCCAAGTATTTAGTTATGTTTTTGTGAATACAATGATGCACCAATCTGTAGTTGCACAATTTTGGTTAAAATACGAGTAAATCTTATTTAAATGGTCGTGTTAACTTGATTTATCTTCATTTTCATTAATCCCACTTTACATTTCTTGTTTAATGTCCGATTAGTTTCGTCTGCATTATAATTTGATACTTTCTTCATTTCTAGTGAATTAGTAACAATTCAATGGTCCTTTGCACCTCGGTTCCTTCTCTTGAATTCGAACAAGGATCCTGTGGATCGATATTTGTCATTCACATCTATTTAATGGATTTCTAAGGCTATAATGTTCGAAGTTGGTTGTGGAGTGTTGTGGATAAGTTTTAGGCAGAAGTGGATAGATTTTAAGGGTCATTCATGTGGTGTCATGTTTGGATTTGGTTTCGATTAAACAATTCATTCTATGTTTCATGTGTGACGGATTAGTGTAATTCAAATGAAGATTATAATGAGATTTGATTTGATTAAATTGGGAGTTGATTTAGAAGGCTTGAGAATCAAATTTCTATAGCATTTGAGGTTGTTTCCAAAATAAAATGATAATCCATATGTGAGCTAGAGTTGCTTAATATTTTCTATAACTAGTTCCTTTCCCAAGTACCTAGTAAAGCTTTTGTAAATACAATGATGCGTCGATCTGTAGTTGCACAATTTTGGTTAGATACGAGTAAATCTTATCTAAGTGGTCCTGTTAACTTGATTTGTCTTTTTTTCATTAATCCCACGTTACGTTTCTCGTTCTATGTCTGATTAGTTTCATTACCACTATAATTTGATTATTTCTTCTTCTCTAGTGAATTACGAGTAGTTTATTGTTTCCTTGCACCTCATTTCCTTCTCTTGATGGCCGAACATGGAATTCATTCATCCATAGTTGTCATTTACATTCGTTTAATGAATTTTTGAGGCAAAAATTTTCGAAGTTGGTTCTGGAGTGTTGTGGATAAGTTTAAGGCAGAAGGGATTGATTTTAAGGGTCATTCATGTGGTGTCCTGTTCATATTTGATTTCGATTAAACAAAAGATCCTATGATTCATGTGTGATTGATTAGTGTAATTCTAATGAAGATTTTAATGAGAAATGATTAGATTAAATCGAGAGTGTGTATAGAAGGCTTAAGAATCAAAATTCCGTAGCATTTGAGGCTGTTACCAAAATAAAAAGCAATCCATACGTGAACTAGTGTTGTTTATTGTTTTTGTATAACTAGTTCCTTTCCCAAGTATTTAGTTAAGCTTTTGTGAATACAATGACGCACCGATCTGTAGTTTCAAAATTTTGGTTAAAATACGAGTAAATCTTATTTAAGCGGTCATGTTAACTTGATTTGTCTTATTTTTCATTAATCCCACCTTACATTTCTCGTTTAATGTCTGATTAGTTTCGTTAGCATTATAATTCGATACTTTCTTCATTTCTAGTCAATTAGTAGTAGTCCAATGGTCCTTTGCACCTCGAATCCTTCTCTTGATTTCAAACAAGGATCATGTGGATCGATAGTTGTCATTTACATTGATTTAATGGATTTTTAAGGCTATAATATTCAAAGTTGGTTGTGGATATGTTTTAGGCAAAAGTGGATAGATTTTAAGGGTCATTCATGTGGTGTCAAGTTTTGATTTGGTTTCGATTAAACAATTTATCCTATGTTTCATGTGTGATTGATTAGTTTAATTCAAATGAAGATTACAATCAAATTTGTTTAGATTAAATTAGGAGTGTCTTTAGAAGGCTTGAGAATCAAAATTCTATAGCATTTGAGGTTGTTTCCAAAATAAAAAGATAATCCATATGTGAGCTAGTGTATTTTAATATTTTTGTATTACTAGTTCCTTTCCTATGTATTCAGTAAAGGTTTTGTAAATACAATTATACACCGATCTGTAGTTGCACAAATTTGGTTAAAATACGAGTAAATCTTATTTAAGTGGCCATGTTAACTTGATTTGTATTCTTTTTTATTAATCCCACTTTACTTTTCTTGTTTTATGTCTGATTAGTTTCGTTTGCATTATAATTTGATACTTTCTTCATTTCTAGTTAATTACTAGTAGTTTAATGGTCCTTTGCACCTCGGTTCCTTCTCTTGATTACGAACAAGGATCCTATGGATCAATTATTGTAATTTACATTGATTTATTGGATTATTAAGGCTATAATATTCAAAGTTGGTTGTGAAGTGTTGTGGATAAGTTTTAGGTAGAAGTGGATAGATTTTAAGGATCATTCATATGGGGTCATGTTTGGATTACGTTTTGATTAAAAAATTCATCCTATGTTTCATGTGTGATGGATTAGTGTAATTCTAATGAAGATTCTAATTAGAATTGATTAGATTAAATCGAGTGTGTCTTTAGAAGGCTTGAGAATCAAAATTTCATAGCATTTGAGGTTGTTACCAAAATAAAAAGCAATCCATACGTGAACTAGTCTTGTTTAATATTTTTGTATAACTAGTTCCTTTCCCAAGTATTTAATTAAGCTTTTGTGAATACAATGACGCACTGATCTCTAGTTGCACAATTTTGGTTAAAATATGAGTAAATCTTATTTAAGCGGCGTGTTAACTTGATTTGTCTTCTTTTTCATTAATCCCACTTTACATTTCTTGTTTAAAGTCAGATTAGTTTCATTTGCATTATAATTTGATACACTCTTCATTTCTAGTGAATTAGTAGTAGTTCATGTAGGATTCTTTATGCCCAAGACACCTAGAATATTGATGCGGTTAGTACGTTGTGATCCAAGTCGGGTTATACCCAATAACAAGCTTAGCAAACACCAATTGGTATTTGATTGATGATATGATCATTCATTCAAATATCTACACCAATTTAGAAAATGGGTTTTCTAAATAAATTGCATATGTGGTGGAACAACTTATTAGGATATCTTGTTCAAGAATATTATTTGTTATGTTATTTAAGTTAGTTAAGGTAACATCAAATAATAAAAGGAGTGTATAAGTTATACAATTAAAAGGTTAATTGTACAACTTATACTAGACTAGTTAACATAATTATGTGATTAAAATTTGGGGGGAAATCCATTTCCCTTGGCAAGTTTCGGCCGCCCCTAAGGGGCCTTGATTGGTTCCTTTTCTTGCCTTGTGAACCTCAATTGTT
>BJCM01269638.1:0-14044 GCA_018326385.1 Flaveria bidentis
TGACATCTGCTGACGTCACATTCCTCTATAAAAGGAATGTTGACCTAATTTGTACAGGTCGAAGCTTATGAATGAATGAAAACATTATCTTTTGCAAAAAAACTTTCTCTCTATAACCGTCACTGCTTGATTGAATATTCATCTTATTCTTGCTTAAATTTCGTCTAATTCTAGTACTATTCCGCTGCAAATCATAACCTAATTGATCAAACTAGATCTTAGATCTTTACAATAGGCTAGGAAGATATGGATGGCTTCTATTCTCGCCACAAGTGCCAATACTTCATTGTAATCAATTCCCTCGGCTTGTCGAAATCCTTTAACTACAAGTTGAGCCTTCCTGATGATGACACCTTGGTCATCTTTCTTACATTTCAAGACCCATTTGGTGCCAATGACTTTAGCACCTTTAGGTCTATCCACCAATGTCCATACACCTAACTTCTTAAACTGAAGAAGTTTTTCTTGCATGGCACTCACCCATGCCTCATCATTTAGGGCTTCACTAACGTATTTTGGCTCAAACTGAGACACAAAACAACCATATGCACCATTGTGAAGGTATCCTTTTTCCATTACCGAGGCATAATCAACAGAATAAAGCTGATTTCTTGTCCGAACTCCTGATCTGACATCCCCAATGATATTGTCTAGAGGATGATAGACATTTAGGCGTGATCAAGGAGTGGTAAGAACAACTACCTTAGAATCAAGATTATGAACGTTTGGTTCTGTATCTGAGGCAGTAGGAGTGTGAGGTTCCAAGGATGCAGAGGCATCAATGTCAGATGCTTGCGGACTTGCCGTAGTAGGAACTTGTTCCTCCTGATTGTTCTGGTCATTCTCCACAGATACATCATCAGAAGAGGAATCACTAACTTCGAGAGCTCCCCCTGAATGGTTAGGCGATTCACCTTGTGAAACAGATGATGTTGAATCTTGTGATGGTGTGTTTAAGACATCATACATCATTTTGGCTGCTAACTCATCATCAGAAGAAAAAAGAAGGATGTTGAAGGACTTGAAGAATCCATCATAATCAAAATAGAATACGGGTCCTTTTCCAGCAGGCGGGGTGGTGTATCTCTGAACGTCCACGTTACACCACACTTCCACTTGACCCGTTGAGTTTTTGTAAACTATCTTATTCGGTATGTTGTATCCTAGAAAGATTCCCTCTTCAGCCTTCTCACTGAATTTTCCCTCCAGAGTCTTCTTCAGTAGGGTGCATGGTGCACCAAACGGTTCGAGATACTCAAGATTTGGTTTACGTCATTAAAGTAACTCATAACACGTCTTGCCATGGCGTTTAACTACCAGAACTCGATGTAACATGTTACACGCATTGGCAACTGCCTCATTCCAAATTTGGATAGGTAGTTTGGAGTCTGCTAACATTGTCCGTGCTGTCTCTATTAAGCTGCGATTCTTTCTCTCAGCAACGCCGTTCATCTTAAGAGTGTAGGCAGAAATGAAATGGTGCATAATTCCCTTTTCTTTGCAGAAAGCCTCCATCCATTGGTTCTTGAACTCGGTTCCATTGTCTGAGCGTACTTGTCTTACCTTCAGCTTGTAGAGTGACTCCAGTGTAGTTACTAACTCCTTGAATGACTCAAATGTTTCTGATTTTGATTTCAAAAATATCACCCAAGAAAATCTTGAGTAGTCATCTATAACTACATAGTAGTACAAGTCGCCTGCAATTCTTCTTGTACTGACTGGACCAAACAGATCCATGTGAAGAAGCTCAAGAGGCAGTTCAATAGAATGAACCTTCTTTTCCATATGAGACTTCTTCGTTTGTTTGCCTTTCTTGCAGGCGACACAAAAATCCGGGAGTTGGAAGTTTTTGACGTTTACTCCTCGCGCTAGATCATTCCGGATCAAGTGATTCATCTTCCTTGGATTGATGTGTCCCATTCTCCTATGCCAGGTGATAGAATCCTTCTTAGTATCCTTTGAAAAGAAGCACTGAACTTGATGATCCGTTGTGGAGGCCTTCGATAGATCCAAGACATAAAGGTCATTATATCTTGAGGCAGACATTAAGACTTGGTCCTCCGGGATCACATAGTCCTTTTTCATAACATAACACTTCTTATTATCGAATACTACCTTAAATCCTTTGTCACATATTTGGGATACAGAAAGTAAGTTGTTTTGAAGTTGTTAAACGTAGTTGACCTTATCAAACTTCAGTTTCTAGTTCCCTACTTCCCCTTGAGCTGTGATGTAACCTCCTTTATTTCCCGTAAAAGAAACATAACCTCTTTTAATTTGTTTGACGTTTGATAGGAATGCCCGGTTTCCAGTCATGTGCCTTGATGCTCCGCTATCTACAATCCAAGTGTTAGTATCAGCCCTATAGCGAACACCCTGCACATTCAATGGAAATCATTAGTTGAGGTTAGGGACCCAAGCCTTAACTGGCTTGGGTGACCCAGAGGCATCCAACATCATAAATTCCATCCATTGACCTTTTGAGGGGGAGGGAAGATCTGTTGTCTTCTTATTCCCATTATCAGATACAAGGATGGACTTCTATTTTCATAAACCAGTTTTATGTAAGGCATGTTTGTGATAAACAGACGACTGGCTGATAGTTTGAACTTTAGGTTCACAAACTCTTTTTAGTGGAGTCATTGAGCTTTTTTTGAAGAACTTGCTTTAGAGTCATAAAGTTTAACCTTTTCCTTTGGTGTCTAGTAATAAGGACAGTAAGACGCGATGTGTCCATACTTTCCACAGTTGTAGCATGATCTGCTTTCGACTTGACGATATAACTGCTTCTGTGGAGAAGTGTGTGACACACGTGTGACTTTATGCTATTTAGGTTTGGACACTTCTTGTTTAGATGTTTTATCTTGTTTAATAAAATTAATTGTTTGAATATTTTTAACATCTTTTCCCTTTTCTTTATATGGACTTAGACATGAAGCACGTGTCTGGTTAACATGTTTGGTCTTTTTGGGTTCAGAAATGGACATGGTTGACCTAGATTTTACTCTAACCTTTTCAAATTATTTGTCCAGATTAACACATGGCATTTTACCTTTTGATTTTGAAGTGGCCTCCTTTAGTTTAGTGCCAGATTCATTAGAGTTACATGTGGAATCTGGATCACTTACTAGAGTAGTGGACACCACATAATCCTTGATTGGGTTTTTATTTATTGGTTTACTTTTGGTATTCATCAAGGTCTCATGTGGTGGTGGAACCACTTTATAACCCAAACCCTTCCCATTGTTGCGTTCTCTCACTAAGTGTTGGACAATATGAGAATAACTTGTCCAACTATGCAGGTTTTGCTTTAATGAATTTACTTCTACTTCAAAAACTGCCTTTTTTTTCTTAGCGTCTTCTAGGGAGTTTAGATAAACTTAATGTCATTAGCTTGGTCAAAAGCTACAACTTCAGTTTCCCTAAGTTGTTTGTTCAAAAATTCTATTTTTTCTTTATAACTGTGCTTATTTTGTTTTAGAATTCTATTTGCTTCTGTGCACAGTTGTAAATCAATTACAAAGCTATCATTGTGATCTAATAACCTAGCAAATTTTAAGTTTATGCTTTCCCTAAATTTATTACTTTCAATGCATGCATGACTATCAAATAATTGATTAGTGGTACTTACCTGAGAGGGTGTGATTGAATCAACCATCAAAGCAGAGTCTGACTTTTCTAGTTCTGGTGATTCTGAACTTTTTGTGCTTGTCCCTTCTTCAGACAGGTGCTCGACCACGTTTGCAGTTTCTTCAGTGTTTGACATCATGAGTTCTATTGCAATATCACCTTCACTTGTTGAGTCGTCATCTAAGTCCTCAACACTAGCTATGTTGGATTCTCCTGGAGACACAAACCGAAAGCTCCAATCTTGTCCTTCGTCATCATGAGCAGTCAAGGCTTTAGGATCCTTGCTTGATGAAGTAGGACTACTTGTGGGTTTATCCTAACGATTGAATGATGAAAATGGATTCCCATTTCCTGTCTTCTTGGGCTTCACACATTCATGTTTGAAGTGCCCATTTTCCCCACAATTGAAGCAGGTAACTTTGGTCTTGTCAAAACCAAAAGTTGTGTCCTTACTAGCAATCAAGTTCTGTCCAGTTTTCTTGACAAACTTCTTAGCTCTCCGGATAGCACTTGCTAAGTCCCACTTATGTCCATTCTTTCCAGCTCTGTCTCATCTACCTGCTCGTAGTCCTCATCTACCAGATGGCAGTTCCCAATTTTCCCAGCAACCAGCTCATCATAGGAATGGACGACAACCGCTAAGAGATCCATGTGCTCCTTTTCTACCTCTACTGTCACATTCTCGAGATTCTCGGTCTTCAGTTTTGTAGCATTGGCTTCAGGTGCTATGTATTGGGTACCAGACGACCCTAACGTGTTAGATCCTGGAGTAGTGGCTTGAGATGGACCAGCTGAACACGACACAAATGTCGTTTGTAGTGGCACTCCAGACGTTTTGGCCTGTGGAGTTGAGTTGTACAGTGCCGGATTCTGATCATATGAAGACTTTTGGGCCCTGTACTTTATCCTCAACTCTTCCTCTCTCAGTTTTAGAATGAAATCATTGATATCTAACTTCGCCAACATATCATTATGTCTGAGGTTGGAGACAAAAGAAACCCACTTCTTAGGCAACCCATCGGCAAAGTTTGAAACTTTCTCTTCCATAGAAGTGGTGACTCCATGAGTGTGCAGCTCACTCATCAAGTGGTAGAACCGATCAATGACGTCGTCCAAGCTCTCCTTTCCCATTGACGAGAAGTTGTCAAACTCCTTCTTCAACGCCTTAGCCTTTAGAGCTTTTAACGATGCATTTCTGTCATACCTTTTTTCCAATGCATCCCACAACTTCTTAGCTTGCTTGTTCTTAGAAAATTAATGGAAGATGTCCTTAAGAATTGACTGAGTTAGCAATGCATATACTTTCTTCTCTGCATTGTATTTTACCTTTTGGCCGTCAGTCATACCGCCTAAGGTAAGTTTGACTCCATCTACACCTACAGGCATGCTATATCCTGTCTCTATCGACTCCCACAGATTGGGATCTACTCCATTTAAGTAGATCTCAAATCTTTGCTTCCATTGTGGGTAATCATCTAACATTATGAGCTTAGGGGGCTTGTTGTGATTTCCCACTTCATTTTCTAGAAGCAACAAATTTTGAATCCTAGAATCCCTTCCTGTGGTGAAAACTGAATATTGGTCCTCCATTACTATTGACTTTGGTCTTTAGAACAAAACTAGTGTACTTGTGCGACTGAAGGAGTGTGAATGAACACTTCATGTGATTGAACACTACGATTGGCTCAAACGTGCGAATGAACCAATGCGGATGGATTAATCGGGAAAATGGACAAGTTCGGATGAACAATGTGACTAGACAGTTCAGTCGTACGAATGGATGTACGAATGAGTCCAATCGTGCGTATGAGGGATGCGGATGAATTCGGTCGTGCGATTAGTCAATCGTGCGACTGAAGCTGCTGGATTTTGAGAATTCGAAGGTTTAAGGTATTTTGGATGCAAAAACATGAATTTCTTACTAACCCTAATTGCTGTATGCCGGAAAACGTTAACTTTTTGATCTGGTGACGTCTAAAACACTGTTTGACACAAAAAGATTGTGTTTTTGAGTGAAAAAACACAATTTTTATATCAAAACGATTGACTCACACGTAAATCAAGATCCAAGGCCCTTATACCACTTGTTAGGACCGTGTACGGGATGGAGTACTAACTGAGTTACGTGTATACCAACTCAAATAGTGCGGAATCCTATTTGATTGGCGATCCAATAAGTGAGAACACACATAGAATCGATCTTAGATTGAATCTAAACATTAAGAATGATTGCAAATCGATTTAGTGCGATCTATGAACTTGGAACAGGTTCTTGCAAATCGACGGCTAGGGTACGATTTAGTACATAGGTATTCGAAGAGTTCCGTTTTTCAGCGATTTAGTACATCTTATTCTGGAAGTCCGGCGAATAATGGGTTATACATCGAACTTATTTGACAAAAGAACCTCAGGGTGAATATGCTTTGCACATCCACAAATCTATGCAAGAAGCAGTTCCAGACTCATTTTTTTTGGTCTGGAACAAATGCGGATGAGTCAATGCGGATGGCTCATTCGTGCGATTGAACATACGACTGGTCCACTCGCACAATTGAACATACGACTTGTCCAGTCGCACGAATGGTCCATTAGCATGGTTCAGTCGTACGAATAGTCCATTAGCATGGTCCAGTTGTAGAATGGTCCATTCGCATGGTCCAATCGCATGAGCGCATCTACACGCAGATTTTCAGATCTGCATCTGCTAGTGCTGCCAAAAACCCTAATCTGATGAATTTTACATGAACCAAAACAAAATAGACATCATCAGATTCGAAAGGGTGATCAGAACGTGGTTTCGAGTTTGATTTTAACATAAAAACAACACACGTAACAAGATTTGAGCAAAACACGAAGAACACGAAGTGGGTTTGACGTCAAAGAACTTGAAATAGATCTAGAAATCAAGAGCTCGGGTTGCTAGAATGATTGTTAGATCATTCAAGTAGTAACCTGCTCTGATACCAATTGTGAAGTTGGTTGGATGGATAAACATCCGAGCATGTTCTTGACAGAAGGATAAACAACCAAAACCAAGAGACAATCAATAACAAGAACTTATAAAAAATGGTTTCATTGATAAAAGCTAATGAATACAAGCTCGTTACAAGATAAGAATCACGACTCTTGGCAAAGGGAGATCGAGCATGATCTCCCTTCTCATCCGGCAGCACCTTGGCCCCCGGGCAGACTCCTCTCAAAACCTTTTCTCTCAACACATTAAAATTGGTATATATAGGCCTCGACCCATATTAGATGCGACTGGCCCCATTCATGCGATTGGACCATCCGTATGGTTCAATCGTACGACTGGACCATGCGTATGGTTCAATTGTGCGACTAGATCATACTTATGGTTCAGTCTTACGAATGGCCAATTGCATCTCTCAGTCACCCGTCTGGTCCATTAGCATGGCCCAGTCGTATGACTGAGTCTCATTCACATATGCTCCTGCGAATGACCCAGTTTCATGTGTTTACAACATATCAGGTGTATTACATTAAGCCTAGACTATTCGACAAGCGACGGACACACTATATATGACTATTTGGTGAGTGTGTGGCTTGTACAGAGTTGGTTGGAGAACCTTCCTGTTGATCTTCCCACACAAGCTCTTGGGGAATGTTTGCAGTAGCATCAACCACATGAGCAAACATGGGCATGTCTCCTCCTTCATACCTTCCCCTGATCTTGTTCAAGACAGACCTACTTAAATGAGCTTGTACCAACACATCTCAATCTCTTTCTAATCCAGGAAATTCACCACTGATTATCAGTTGTAGGAACCTTGGAAACATGAACATTTTGTCATCCTTTTGAACTTTGATGTGGTCACTCAGTCAGTTGAAGATGTACTTTGAGTAGTTGTATATTCTTCCTTCAAAGATGCCAATGATTCCTGATGATATGTGCCTTCAGAATCTATCAAGCCCAAACTTTCTGTTGGATATGCACTTAAGATAAGTGTGGCATAAGAATCTGTAAGGCTTGCATAATCTTCCTTTCTTGATCTCCCCTTGGCAAAATCACCATCATACCCCATCAGTAAGAACACTTTCTCTATGTATTCATTCTAGAACACATCAGGATGACCAACTTCATGTTCTCCCAACTCTAGATTCGTCCTTATGGTCTGCTCAGTGATTCTCAATCTTTGGTTCTTGACTTCTGCCATGATAACTTTGCCATCTTCTTCTATGTGAGCAGAGTTCTAGAAATCAGTGATGTGTGATCGATGAATCATTGGTTCTGCTGATAAGGCATAAAATAGCCTGTATCTTCTTAGATATTGAATGATATCTTGACACCCTTCTGAAGCAGGGTCGTCCAAGTTTAAGAATGCACACACATTGTGTTCTCTAGCAAATCGATTGTCCATCTGTTCATAAGAGAAAAGAAGATTTCACTAGACTCAGATTGTTGAAATGAGAATGCAAACCGTTGTGAGTCTAGACAAAGATCAAACGGTTCATTATTGAACCTAACGACATGTTTTACCTTGAACACAATGATCTGAGAACAGAAATATATGTTTGTTTGATGTTTTGATTTGGTAATTTTTGAATGTTATAGAAAGGGGAATAGTTTGTTGAGTGCGTTTTTCTACGTCTGAAAAGTGTTCTGAAAAAGTGAGTAATGAATATTGAAGTCAAAGAACATCATTTATACTCTCTCAGACACATTAATTTAATTCATTTAATAACGTGGGACCCTCAACAATTTAACTTTTCCGCAGTTCTCAGTTCATCAGCACATTATCTATGGATACCATATATCATCTGCGGATGACTTAAAAACTTCTGCTGATTAAGTATAACATAAATTTTCATAGATTACCAAACTATGAAATTAGATTGCACTTACGCGGACGCGGACGCGGACGCGCCAATCTATGAATAGACAATTAATAAGATTTTCACTGTAGCATCTTCTGTTGCTTGAAAAGCACACTATGGCTTCTGCTGATGCTTAAAAAGGACACTATAGCTTCTGTTGATGCTTAAAAAGGACAGTGTAGCTTCTGCTGATGTTTAAAAAGCACTGTGAAAACATTATTTTATTGTATGGTCCCAGTCTACTACTTAGAACCATTTATTGCTTTTGGACCTTGTTCACTTTGTTTACAAGACAATTGTGCACAAGAAATTTTAAATTTTAAAAACTTCATGTATCCACAAGAGAATATGGTGCTCAGGTTCTAATTTCTTCAAATTGATAATGACATAGACAAATCTATTGTTGATGGATTAAGTTTTCTTCATGAATTCTACTCCCCCTAAATTTGTGATTAATGATGACAGAATGCATTTATCATAAATTTCTAAGAATGTAATCATGAAGAACATTTGCAGTGTGATAATGCACAAGCATATATACACATGTAATGGGATCATACTATAATACTAAGCCTCTTCCTGATGAGTTATTTTGTTGAAATGATACTTGAACTTAGTTCTGATTGCAAGTAAATTGTCCACTTAAATCCATACAAGAGTTAATGTATCAACTAGGCATGTTGTTTATCATGTTTTCATATTGATTAGGAAATAACTGTCATGGGCTTCACATTCAATTCACGAAGATTTTGTCCTCCCTTTGCAAATCAAATCATCACTTTTTCACACTTAATAACTATGTACTTGAAGTTATAAGTTCTATCTTAAGATGCATTGGACATCTCATTAATGCATTGATGTAAAAGCTCTAGATTAATATACAACTAATCACATAGGATTCTTTTGAGATCTTAGATATGATCATCATCAGGTCACTAGGTTTTTACTCACGTAAAAAAAGTACCTTTAACCTAGTTCTTTGTTTACACAAAACAGAGGGATGATAAGGATCATGATCTTTTCAACATTTGGTTATTGATATTCAGCATAGTGATCATACACCCAGGTCTTTGTTTACACAAAATAGATGGAGTATGATTTGCAAAGATAGATATTATAAAGTGTCGGTACACAGTGTGCTTAGATGAGTGATTTGATCACATCAGAATAAGACTCACTTTGTATCCTCAAAATGAAGTTTCCCACAAACAATCACTTTGCATTATGTTTGGCATGCACTAAGTATAGTTTCCAGTCAAGATGAACCTACTTACATATCAAGAAACTTGCTCAGATTTAATGATATTTAAGAATTCAAGAATGAACAAAGATATAGTGTAGTATCATTTCCCATGCATATGTCATGCTGAAGCATCATTACATGCTTCAGAAGATACTTCAGAAGTTTCTTCTGAAGGTAAATTGTTTATACCAAGTTACAGACACATGCTTTTCTTTGTTTGTTCAAATTGATTAATCTAAGTTAATCATGCCTAGAGACTCAATTAGAAAATTAAGTCTGACTGAATCAAAGGCTTTAGTGAATAAATCAATAAGCTGATTTGTTGTATCCACTTTGACTAACTTAATCAAACCCTTTTTTGAGCAATCTCTCAAAAAATGATATCAGATCTTGATATGTTTTGTTTTACTATGTTGCATAGGATTAGCAGTTATAAACATAGCAACATAATTGTCTATGTAAATTGAAGTTTAAAGGAAGTTGTAACCATAGTCAAGCAATTGGTTTTGCAACCAAAGAACTTGAGAGCAACCAGCTAAAGAAGCTATGTACTCAGCCTCAGCTGTGGATACAGATACATCAATTTGTTTCTTGCATTGCCATGATACTAGTCTTGGTCCGATGAATTGACATCCACTAGTTGTGGATTTCTGTTACTGTTGCATCCACCATAGTCACTGTCTATATATGAGTAGAGTGTGAAGTCACCATCTTTTGGATACCAAAGACCAAGTCCTGGTTTTGCTTTGAGATATCTAAGATTCTTTTCACAGCATTAAGATGAGATTCTTTTGGATCAGATTGGTACCTAGCACAAACACACACATCAAACATAATGTCTGGTCTACTGACAGTTAAGTACATAAGAGATCCTACAATGAATTATATAATCTTTGATCAATAGATTTTACTAAAGGATCAGGTACAATCTTTTCAATTGTTGAGGCTGGTGTTTTGCATGAAGATGTACCAGCAAGATTATACTTCTTCAAATTTTGATGTATGTATTTTTCTTGATTGATGAATATCCCATCTGCCTTTTAATGAACTTGAAGACCAAGAAAGAAAGTTAATTTTCCCATTGAGCTCATTTGAACTTCTGATTTCATCAATTCTTCGAAACTTACACAATCTCTTATTAGTTGATCCAAATATAATGTCATCAACATATACTTGAACAACCAAGAAATCTTGATGTTCTTGTTTGAGAAAGAGTGTCTGATCAATGGTTCCTCTTTTGTAGCCATGCTTGAGCAAGAAAGATGATGGTGTTTCATACCACTTTCTTGGTGCTTGGTGAAGACCATACAAGGCTTTATCTAGCTTGTATACCCTATGTGGATAATGAGGATCTTCAAAACCAGGGGGTTGTGACACATAAACTTCCCCATCAATTTTCCCATATAGGAATGCACACATAACATCCAAAAAATACACAATAAACTTCTTATATGATGCATACGCTAGGAACACTCTTATGGCTTCAATTCTTGCAATTGGTGCAAAAACTTCATCATAGTCTATTCCTTCTTCTTGTTTGTATCCTTGAGCAATCAACCTTGCTTTATTTCTTACAATAATCCCTCTGTCATCTAGTTTTTTTTTGTAGAGCCATCTTGTTCTAATAGGATGTTGGCCTTCAGGAAAATCAACTAGAGACCACACTTTTTGCTTTCCAAATTGTTGAAGCTCTTCTTGCATAGCTTCAATCCAGCTATTGTTCTTTAAAATAGCAGTGATGTTTGGAGGAACCACTTGTGAAAGAAAACAACTGAAGAGACAAAGGTTGGTAGTACCATTTTGGCTTCTTGTAGTAAGATCTCCAATGATGTTGTTGACTGGATGAGTCTTATGGATTCTTATTGATGGATTTGATTCAACTAGAATAGATTATTCCAGGTTAGTCATATCCATTATTGTAGACTGATCCAAACCAGGTTGAGATTTTAGAAAGTAGTTAAAATGCTCAACATGTGGTGTTGAATAAAATCTAGTAGCATTATAATTGTCTTCAGCAGGAGCTGTAGGGGCCTCTCCACAATTAGGTTGCTCTTCCGTAGGAGTTACAGGTTCTTCTCCGGAAGCATTTAGCTCTTTTGTAGGAGTTGCATGAACTTCTCCGGATGATAAGTGAGGACTTGAACCATTTCCAATGTTTGTTGTATTCACTTGGGATGCACAGTCTACATCAGCAGATGCAGTGTCAATAGTTCCTAAATTGTTTCTATCTAATGATGTGTGAATTCTTGGAGGATCAGCAGATAATGTCACTTCATTCAAATTCGGTGGAACAAATGGATAACACACTTCATCAGATCCTGCATTGTTCAAATAATCATAGTTAAATGAGTTAGTTAGAGCATCTATGTCGAACAACCATGACGAACCTTTAAGATTTAGTAAATACGGATTCATCAAGGATATATTAGGAGTTTCTTCCATAATGTTATGTTGTGGAATATAGATCCTATAAGATTTAGATGTTGAGGAATATCCAACAAAGAAACCATCATATGCTTTTTCTGATAATTTTCCCAAAGACTCTTTTATGTTTAAAGTTGATACATGACATCAAAAACCTCTAAGATATCCTATGTACGGTTTTCTTTTAAATAAGAGATCATAAGGAGTTTGTTGTGTTCTTTGACAAGTAATAACATTGCATGCAATATTCACTACCTTAGCCCAAAAGGTGATAGGCACTTGTGAATCAGCTAGCATTGTTCTGGCTGCTTCAATAAGAGTTCTGTTTCTTCTTTCAGCAACTCCATTTTGTTGTGGAGTTCTTGGTGCACTGAATTGCCTTTCAATACCTTTCCTCCTGCAAAAAGAATCCAGTTCAAAATTGACAAATTAACTTTTGCATCAAGTTGATTCATAATCTTGATCACAAAGTCCATTAATGTTTCTGATGTTTCACTCTTTTGTTTTAAGAAAAAGACCCATGTAAATCTTGTGAAATCATCAACTATCACCAAACAATATTGCCTTTTCCCAATGCTTAACACATTGGTAGGACCAAACACATCCATGTGAAGAAATTTGAGTGGTTTAGTATTATTATTGATAGTTTTGGATTTATGAGACACTCTATGTTGTTTTCCTTTGTAACAAGAAGAAAAATGAGTTGAGCAATGAAACTCTTTCTTTGGCAATCCAATGACTAAGTCATTTTTGAACAATTTGTTCATGTCCTTCATGTTAGAATGAACAAGCCTTTTGTGCCACAACTGAGATTCATCTTCTGATAACTTAGATAAGAGGCATGTTTCATGTTTTGTGAGAGAGGTGTTTTTCATGTCCAAATCATAAGTGTTTCCTTTTCTTGATACTTTAAGAATGACCCATTCTTCTGGAACTAAAAAACCATTTGTTACCATTCCTTCACCAACAATTTTACCTCTCTTTTTATCCCCACCAAATGCCACATAAGAAGCATGTTTATGTTTGAAGTCATGGAGAAGTGAACAATTTCCTGTCATATTCCTTGAACAACCACTATCAACATAGCACTTGTTGTCAACTCTCCAATATGTTACTGCATTCAGAAGTAAATCAGTTAGAATTGACAACCCAAGCCATAATGATCTTGGTTTTGCCAGTAGTGTCTAAAATAGTTACTCCTTCATGAATAAGTTTGAAGTTTTAGTTTTAGTGTAAGGCCCCGTTCTCGGGAAGCCTCACAGTTGGTTAATCATAGCATAAAATCAGTTTAATAACAAAACATTGTAGCGAAAATAATTAGAAATTCTTTTAAAACTTAGAAACAATATCGTACTCATACATTTGTCCTTTAATTATAAACAAAACATATTACTTGTTCTTAAATTACAATAAAGATTTCATAAATATGAATGCCATCCATAGCTCCCCAAGTAGCTCCGTGGTGCCATCCTCAGCATCAGCACTTACCTGCCAACTATTATGCATAAAAGTCAGCTTTGCTGAGTGAGTTCTAGTTTCAGGTAAATAAGAAAATATAACTTTATCCTTCATATAATGACCACGCATACATAATACATAACATTTTCATCACAATAAGCATGTTCATTATCTTTCATTCTTTCATATCTTTCACTTCGTCATAAACGAGATTGCACAAAGCAAGAGCTCCATGTTGATCGACAATGAATGTCGATCCCTATCGGTACACATTTTTCATGGTAGCTAACCCCCGACAGTTGATCCACACTACAAGGCACATAGCCCGCTCATGAATACGGATCAATCATCATACATCAGACTCACCTAAGTGAAGTCTATCATAGTGCTTGCAAGACTTTACATCATCAAACGGGCCCGAGGGTAACATTCATTAAGTTCCACTTCTCATTA
>BJCM01269644.1:0-28241 GCA_018326385.1 Flaveria bidentis
AAAAGAAGAAGAAGAGAAGTTGAATTCAAGGTAAGAATTCGTGGTTCTTAAGTGTTTATGACGGGTTTTATCTCGGTTACATGTTTATGTGCTTATGTGTTTGTGTATGTGTTCGGGTGTGTGTGTTTGGTGGGGTTTTTAGGTGTTTGAACTCAGTTGCAAAAGGGTTAGAGGGAAAAAACACCCAAGTTGCACCAGGTGAGTTTCTAGACCCCGGTTTTACTTGTTTTAAACTCTTCTTGGGGCTGAAAATGTATTAAAATGATTTTCAAATGTTTATGTATGTATACCCCTATGTATTATGCATGTTTGGGTGATGATTCTTGAATGTTTATAGGTTGTTCATGTTTAGAATAGCCTTGGTAAGCTTAGAACAGATAGGTATGATGAATGGATTCGAAATCATACTAGAAACATGTTACACAGAAGGTTCATGCGCCTAGATAAGGCTCATGCGCTTGGTAATGCCTTAGAAGAATTTAACCCATGCCCTGAACAGTAGCCCATGCGCCTGAAATTGCCTTAGAAATATTTAAGTATAGCCCATGCGCCTGAACAGTGATCCATGCGCCTAGAAATATTAGCCGGACGACTAAGTGTAGGGCCATGCGCCCCATAGTGGCCCATTGCGCCTAAGTGTCCATGCGTCCGAATAACCCGTGCGCCTAAGTGTTCATACGCCCAAATAGTGCCCATGCGCCTAAGAGTTAAAGTAGTTAAGTGTTGACTGATGCGTCTACATAGTAATGAAACGCCCAAACAGGGCTTATGCGCCCAAATAGTGTCTAAGCGCCCAACACTTAGAATTTATTACAGATTTTTTGGGAGTCTGTGCTCTTAGGGTTTTGACCGAGGGTTGACTAGGGCTTATTAATGATGAGTTTCATGCGTGATTATGATTGCCTTATGATTGTTCTTTATTATTATTATTGCTATTATTATTATTACTTATAGTGTGTGACTTTACGTGGTATGTTTATTATCGTAACGTAAAGTATATTGTAATAATAAGAGAAAGAGCAATAAAGAAGAGAAGAGGAACATTAATAAAATATTAACAAGTCTTGCAAGTTTACAGGAGTGACACGACCATATTGTCGTTAGCTCGACCGTGTTGCGGGTTAGCTACCCCATATTGCACACGGGGCCAGTCCATTAAGATTGGCAGGACCTTTGCAGCATGCCTTGGGTGATTGGGTCGGCTTTGTATATAGTAAACAAAACCCTTTTGAGGGATATAGATGGCCCATCTCTCGTTTTCCACCGCGCATACAGTTTGGCGTATTGCTTATTGGTCCATACAAAAAGTGAAAGATAAAGATAAAAGATTACAGAACATACAAGGCATACAGTAAAGAGAACGAACAGTATCTGTTCATATAGTTAATGCGTGCTTACATACAAAGTAAAGAGTTGTATATCACAGAAAGAGTATTTTCATATACAACATACCGAAAGTATTTTTATACTTTAAAAAAAACTAAAACACACTCAGCAACGCTGACTTTTATACATTTTCAGTTGGCATGTAATTATTGCTGAGGATGGCACGATGGTGAAGCTACTTGGCATGGAAAGACTGACATCCATTCGTATTTCTTATTGTTGTTGTTTTGTAATGCAATTAAACAGTTATTTTGTAATCGATTAAACGATTGTGTATTGCTTAACAACAGTCTCTTAATGAAATGAATGGTTTTTGTTAAAATGATTCCGCTGCTTAAGTTTTAAATTTATAATGTTTTAAGGCATTTAATGCTTGAATGACCAACTGTGAGGTCTCCGTGAACGGGGCGTTACAAACAAGAATAAGATTACAAGTTTATAACGATTAGCTAAGTGTACTTGGTTCCATGATGAACAAGTCACACGTCATCAAGAGTTGGCAATACATCAACTTTAGCATCAAATAGGCTTGTCAGGCCGATAGATCTATGACGTCGTCAGGCTAGCAATAGTTAATGATTGTCAACATATAATATATCTCATATAACACTCACAATAATACCAATAACCATGACAAAAGTAAAGATGAATTGCATTTGCATCTACAAATATCAAGCTGTTTACAAGTGTAAGTTTATAAGGTTATCATGTTTCACCCTAAAAGGTGTGAAATAAGATAAAAAAGCGGCATGAAGAACTCACATGAAAAACTCACATGCTATAAAGTGCATTTAAGATAACAATAAAAATATAAGATTACTCCAACGTTTTCTTCATAATTCAAGCTAAGGGTTAATGTCTTAGAGTTAGAATAATGATATGATTCAAGAGTAAATATGAATTAGGGTTTTATTTGGAATTTGAGGGTTTTAATATTTAAGTCAAATAAAATATAATAATGTAATCGATTTTAGTTTTGATTCAATAAAGATGGTATAAATCAATTAAGACTAAAAATGATAGTGAATGATCCAATAATTTAATTTATTGAATTAATAAAGATTAAATATGATGTGTGAAAAGAAATAATTAATTTAATAATTAATTATTTACAATTTGATAAAGGTAATTAATTGAATATTTATTTAAATGACTTTAAAATTATCTAAAATCGTTTTATAAAATTTTGAGCTTTCATATGATTTATTATAAAAGTCTTATAATATCAAGCCTTAGAAATAAGAATAAAGTATAATAAAAAGTTATATTATTTTATAAGTTTCAAGAACTTAAACAAAAGTTTAAAAGAATAACTTTATTAACTAATTATATATATCATGGTTAAATGAATATATGAATAGTTAATTATTTAAATAGCTATTTAAATAACTATTTGAACAATTATTTATTTAACATGTAGATTTATAATGTTTTAAAATAATCTACATTTGAACCATAATAGGTTTATAACCTTTAGACCATATAAATGACATAATAATGTCTTCAATAATCTTTGTTATTCTTTTATAAGTAATTATATTTAATATCATAAGTTTTTAAACCTTTGAAATTAATTTGATAATTTAAGAAATATTTTAGTTAACAAAATAATTTTTACTTTGTTTTAATAACGTATTAGTATAATTTTTGAAGTTAAAAATACTTAAAATCGGCTTAAAAAAATAAATGTCGGAGGCTAGGATCGAACCCAAGACCTCCGTTTTAAAGTGTAGAGTGGTAACCAACTGGGCTAAAGCCTGAATTTGTTTAGAATTAGAAAATAATTTATAAATCCATTAACTAAAGAAAACCCCAAATTACTCAAAAACCCTAAATCAAATTCGATCAAATTGAACCCCGAATTGTTAAAGCTAATGAATGGAACGTTAGGGTTTTAATTCCCCTAATAAAATTGAGTATGTGGATGTGTTTAATTACCTTTATTGAATCGAAATGAAGGATGAACAGATGGTTGGGAGATCACGACTGTTATGCATATAGTTCAAGCTGTAAACATTGGTAATAATCAAATTCCATTCGTATGAAGCTTCAAAGGGAATTTATGATTCAAAGCCCTCAATCAATTTAAAGTTACAATGCTACAAGGATAGTTGTGAACTAAGTTACAGGTCGTGGATGGAGGTGGTGATGGATGTAGATGTGTGTGCGTGTCTTAGATGAAATTTGTGATACAGAAAGGTTAGGAGGGTCGATAAGTGTATTAGCCCTATGTTAATTAGCAATGATTTGACCGATTTCACTATGCACGGGCTATGAGTTTGATTCGATTGTTTCGAGTATAATTTTATGTTTAACTTACGGTTTCAACTGCATTTAACTTTGTGCTTTCATTCTAATTTATTAAGAATACGTTTATGAATGTATTAATTAGACAATTGATTGGTTATTGAGACGAAACTGATTTGAGTTTCGATTGAAGGTTCGGTTCAAGTACACAGGCGTAAATTAACCGTTTAAACTTCAATTTAGACGAATCATAGGTTCGAAACAGGTTCACGAGGGGTTTGAAACGGTTTAATTGCATTTCTATTGATGGTATTGTGTGTGTGTGTGTTAATCGCTGGAACTCCGCCGGAGATGGTGGCCGGTACATGGGTCAAGGGTGGGGAATGGTTGGGGTTATGTATATAGAATAATTACACTTAGGTCCCTGTAATATTGGTTTGTTATTATTGTATGTCTAAACCTTTTAAAATAAGGTTTCAATAATTACATTTTTAACCCTATGTTTTATAATTTCATATAATAACTTAAATTATTTATTTATAAAAATTATAAATCTTGTTAGATATTTATTATTTAATTTTTAAGGTGATTAAAAAAGAATATAATGATCTTTATATATATATATCATATAAATTTTAAAGTCTAAATTTTTTTATATGATAATTAGAACTCATAAATAATATATAATACCTCACAAGTTTATAAATTTATTAAAAGAAAGATTGAATGTAAATTAAATCATCAAATTAACAAAATTTATTAAATAACACATTTATTGTCTTAGAATCACCAAATGAAAGGAATAGTTTGAATAATATCTTAGAATCACCAAATGAAAGGAATAGTTTGAATAATATGTTTGATTTATATAATTGTAAAAACGGGTTCGGGTCCATATTCTAAAAAATGAGCAGATGTTACAATTTTCGTCGCTATACCATTCGTCGCTATAGATTAATCTATAGCGACAAATTTTGGTCGTATAGCTGTCATTAAAAGGTTTTCTTTGATTAAAAATAATCTTTAATTTTATATATTTAATATACTTGTTGCGACGAAAAGTAGTCGCTATAGATACTTTTTGTACAAAATTCATAACACATATAGCGACGAAAAGTAGTCGCTATAGATAATTTTCATAGATAACCTTTAATTTAAAAAAACTATATTTTTTAAGTAATAAATCAACAAAATCCAAATATACAAAACTATAAGTTTTAAACAAAACTCCATACAATTCTAATGAAATTAAACGTAGAAATCAATATACTTAGAATTTATGTCATATTATGATAATACATTTATTCAATTAAAAACAAACTAATAATTAATCATATTGATAACTATTCAGCTCTCATCATCATATTTTTTAGTTTATAATACCATCTGCAACAAGGAAGACTAAGTCATAATACAACAATCAGTTGTAGTATATATATTGTTAGTTAAAGTGAGGAATAATGAAGAATCAAAAAATATAGAAATAGGTTTGTTGCAAGCTTAGAAATTAACCTGCATCGTTTTTCTTCACTAACTAAGAAATATTCTTATTAAGAACTGGACCAAGTAAAATTCATTAATAATTCTTTGACTGTATAATTATTTAGAACAATTGTAAGATTGAAGGAGATAATTAGTAATGCAAGGGAGAATAGTAGAATAGTTTTGCATATCTTACAAAGACAATTTAATCTTTAAGATTCCTCTTGAACTAAAACACAAAGGAACCAGTTTTAAACCTTTCTAGTGCCAAACTGCCAACATAACTTTGTAACCTCAATAATGTGTGATTTGCAACATATTCATGATTATAACAACATACTAACATAATTGGTAGAAAAATGAACATGAAAATATATATGTACAAACATGACTTGTTTCAAACAAATCCAGTACCTACAGGGCACTAGGCAACAACGTTTTACCTATCATATCTAAAAAGTTGCAAAGGTGCTTAAGATATGGTTTTCTCATCAAGATGATGTATTACCTCATCAAGTTGGATCAAATGTAAACCCAACTTGTCTTCTTCGTCTTTCTGCAACAATAAACATAAACCTTGAAGATGTGGAACCTATAATATATTGCAATCGACTATCAATATTATAAACTGACTATCATCATTATATATTACAATCCAAAGTGACTATCACCATTATGTATTGCAATCTGCAAGATCGTTAGAAGGGGGCAATGCACTTTTACAACACAACAACACAAGTGAGAGGAGTTTTTTAAAACACTTAGCACTATTATGGGAGATGCTAAGAATACAAGTAATAGAGAGAGAACAAGATAACAATACAAGTATTTGGTTTTCAAGATTACAGTATATTGCTTCTCAAGTTCTATTACAAAATGTTATAAAACATATTTGAAAGTTACAAGTACTTGAGATACTTATACTACATCCTACAGCCGGCTATACTTTAAAAGCCAGCTGGATACATAAGACTAGACAACAAAATTAAATGTTGAGTCAAAAGGCAGATTGTTTTTTTACTAGTGACTATGACATGTTATAACTCACATCCTAATATATTACAAAAAGGATAAAGTACATAAAGTAGAAAGCTCAAACTCAAGACCTCAATGTACAGTATTTCAAAAGCATGGACCTTTTCACCAACTTGTGAAAGTTGGTGAGTCAAACAGAGTTGCAGCGGAAAGGTGGTCCAGCTTTATGAAAATGTACATTAGATAATAGCATGTACATAAAAGTCTTCAGAAGAAATTTGTCTTCATAAAATTAGTTTCGGAAGACTTTGTCTTTGAAACTTCGAAAGACTTCATATTTATCTTCGTAAGATATTGGTCTTGGTTTCGAAAGTTTTTACACTTAGAGTATTTCTGATGTGAGGTGTAAAACATCCGAAACATTTCTACTTCATGCATGCATGTAAAGAGACTTTGGATACTTTAAATGTTTAGACTACATCAGACTTGTTGGAATCCAAACACAATCCAAAGTAAGAACGTAGTTTCTGCCATAACAGCTTGAAATAAATAAAAGATGATGAAAGAAACTTAGTTTTTTGTTAATTTAATCATTATAATTCATAATTGTGGGCTTACACTAAGGATAGAGAAGAGTTTCTCAACACTGTTAACCAAATCTTGTGCTACCATCACACATCCAAATTATTAATAACAAGCTAACTATTTTAATGGTACCAAACTAAATACAAACCAACCTAACCTCGTAGATAATGGTACCAAAAAATGTGCTTTTGTATCCCTCGTTATAAATACGTGAAAACATAGGACAAGATATTATAACCAGCACCTGTACTTGCTAAGGAGAGGATAATCCAAAATCTACATGAAATGTCTACTCGCATCGTTTACTCTAATTATAATAAAAAAAATATACCCAAATTAAATACCTTAGTCTTCAATTTTAAATTATACTTAAATATGCTTAACTCGTGTTTCTCTTAGAAGACTCATGCCATATACTTAACTCAAAATCCAACCAAGCCTAAAAGAGTACTTAAATCTAAAAATATAACATCAAAATATACATAAAGAAATATAGTGTTTGTTATGGAGTCTATATGAGATTACTTACATACTACCTCTATTGCAAATGGAGATATCAGCTAGCCTAGCAGGTCAAGAAAATGATCATTCAACTCAAAAAAGTTAGGCATAATAAACCCTAACTACTCAAACTTACTTGACAAGCTTAAGAAAAAATACAGACATACAGTACATAAAAAAAAAGAATAAAAAGGGAAACCTTAGGGATTTGAGTGGGTTTAGCACTTCACGTTTCTCCTACGATGACAATGGTGAAATGATTGTCCACCTGATACAAAATAGACGTGAGAATTCATACCTTGAAGTTTAGGGGAAGAACCATAGAGAGGGAAAGGAAGGAGCCGGAGATGGTGTCAACTCACTGGAGAGCACAAGGAAGGCGTTGGAGAGACTAAGTTTTGTCTCTATAGGTCATGTTTTAACTATTTTTTATTTTTTATTTTTATTATCTTGTCATCTCTTATATAAAAATGGGAAAAAGAAATATCTTACATGCATCGAGACGAAATTTTGTCGCTATAGATTATCAACAGAGCGCCTTTCTTTCCCTTCAACCTGCCAAGATGTATCGAGACAAAATTTCGTCGCAATAGATAATGGAAAAACAAAAAATTTGAAAAAGCTTTGGCAAGTAAATTTCGACGCAATAGGTAGCTTTTTTATAATGACGGTTTATTTTGTCGCTAAAAAAATCAATCAATCATCGCTAAAAGTATACTTTCTTGTAGTGATATATGACAATGTAGTGACTAAACAATAATCATATTTAATATAAGATTTTTTTTTAATATATTAATACCGTTCGAATCGACATCGAGCTTTAGTACAACTCCAAAACCTTTAATAAACTTTATTTAGAAGCAAAATCCTTTATTAAAACACATTAATTCATTAATTTAATATAACTTCATATGGTTAGTAATATTGATATTGATAATAAAGAGGGTTTTTACCGCGCGATGCGACGGAAATTTTCTCCTAGTGAAATGTAAATGGATAAAATAAAACAAAACAAAACTAACAAAGAAATAATGTTCCCACACCAAATAAGTGCTTAAACAACATAATAGAGGTTTTTTTCTTAATTTCATATGTCAAGAATTAATATAGGATGTAACTAAAGTTAAGTCAAACTTTTTCGGTTTAAAAAACAAAGCAAAAACAAAGTAACTGGCCCAAGAGTCGTACATTGGTTTAAAAAAACCTCTCATGAAGCGTTAACCATCAGGAAAATCCTATGTTTAAAAACAGAAGCTGAAGTTAATATATATTACTAAAAACGTAAAAAAGGAAAAAAAAAAAAAAAAAAAAAAAAAAAACAAAACTGTTTGGGCCAATGTTATGTGGCCACGTGGCATGTGGTTGGTGGCGGCCACCGACACTTCAAAATAAGTATATATTATATAGAATATTATTAATATAAATTTCTTTCTTTCCTTGAAATTACTCATACAATTTTGGGAAAATTCACGAAGCTAGTAATGTTCTTGGATATAAAATATTATAGCTTTATAATTAGCCAGGTTGGAGATTAACTACACCATAATTATAGCTTTATGATGTCAATCATATCAGTGGTGTTATGTAACTACATAATTGAAATTTAATCCAATTGGTAGCTTATATAGTTATTTGAATCTAAATCATTCATTTCGGTAAAAATTACTTATGCTTATTTATCATCATGGACTCACCTTTTGATGTTAGAGTTTGAGCATCACCAGCTATGTGCTTATTCATCATCCCCAGTAGATTTTAAAGTTAGTAAAACTCGCTAGCGTTACTATATATATGCGACGATCATCAACACCATGACCCTCACAAATATCTTTTAGCAATGACTACCAAATGTTAAAAATCCCATACATCTTAATGGAGTCTGAGAATTAAGAAACAACTTACCAACGTTATTTATTGATCCATGAGAGTTGAATGGTATGACTCACTTTACCTTTGATGTTTAGTGAATCATTTAGATTGTTTAAAAAGTACGTAAAAATCATTTAGAATATTTGATGCTCAGTGAATGATTGGAATTTTGAAGTATTAAGGTGCATATGTACTAGAATATCTTAGTTGTGAGTTCATGTTCAATGATACAATTACCAGGAAGTTTGAGTTTTGTTACATGCTTAATCTGTCTAAATATGCAACCACCTCTTTCATGCTTGGTCTTTTCTTGCTATTTGTTTTCAAGCATCTCTTGGCGAGTTTAGCAACGAGTATCGCATCGTCCATCATTGCCTCTTGCACAACTTGCTTGTCTAAAATTTCAACAAACCGATTATGATTCACCAAATGCTTAAACCTCGGCACCAAGCCTTCACCGGAGTTATTTGTAGAAATAGACTTTTTCCTAGTTAAGAGTTCGGTAAGAACCACACCAAAGGAATAAACATCGCTTTTTACGGTGAGTTTTCCTGACTGGAAATACTCAGGATCTAAGTATCCAAATGTGCCTTCAACTTGTGTAGTTAGATGAGTTCTACTAAGAGGTACTAATCTTGAAAGTCCAAAATCAGATACTACAGCTTTGTAGTTTTGATCTAATAAGATGTTTTCAGGTTTTATATCCCTATGACATATTGCTGGTGATGCATAAGAATGTAGATAAGCTAGCGCTCCCACAACTTCCCTTATAATTTGCATACGAATTTTCCATGTAAATGTCGAATGTCCTGCCTCGTCATGAAGATGCTGGGAGAGAGTGTCATTGGCCAAGTACTCATATACCAATAAGGGGACTTCGTATTCCAAGCAACATCCTAATAGTTTCACTATATTACAATGGTTTAGTTGCACAAGAATGAAAACTTCATTAACAAATCGATTTACGATATCTACACCCATGAAGTTTGATTTCTTTATGGCTACGACTGTGCCATCAGAGAACAATCCTCTGTACACGGTACCTTGTCCGCCCCTACCAACGATCCTATTTCTACTAAAGTTTTTAGTCGCCTTCTCCATATCTTCCAAGGTATAAACTTTTATGGTCATGACACGTGATTTATTAGCCGATATATATTGCATCAATAAATATCCCCCATTTTCTTTCAAGAACTTCTTCTTGATCTTATTTTTTCTTATTCTAACAAGCTTCATATATGTCCAATAACCAATAGCACCAAAGGCTAAAAGCCCAATTATAACTTCAAGAAATACTGCATTTGCAACTAAATTCAGTTAGTACAAGTGTCATAACTAAAACTTTTCATCTAAAAGGTTGTCGTAACAAGATGCACTAAGGAATCCAAAACATCCATCTAATCATTTTTCCTTTATTTTCGTAAATAAGAATTAACATAAGTCATCGTAACAAACCTTTCCACCCGGTAAAGATATTTAATGATAAAGTATTCAAAGTATTAAAATTCGAATTGAATATGAATCCAAAAAGGGGAAATAATAGTTGGAAAGAGAATCGACCAGTGAATTAGAATGGTGTGTGTAAGGTCTTGAAAACTATGAAGTCTTAGGAAATGTCCTAACTTTTACCAATTTAGTTCTTAAGACACTAATAGGACATGCATGTATTATACATAAACACTTTTGAATAGATGATCAGAAAGAAAGAGCTACAGATTATTTACCTTGAACTTTTGATTTGTGCCGATGTAGGGAAATACACTTGTAGTTGCCATGCGTATTTACACATGTCTCGTCCTCTTCACAGTAATGATTTGACTCCTTTGGACAATATCGACTAATATCTATGTGTTGATTGAACAAAAACAAAACGAGTGACTTTATAAGAGGATATAACAACAAAGGAAATACATCCAAACAAAGTAAGCATCTACAAACTATCATTTGTACTAAAAAAGATTAACTTCTACATCCATGATGTCATTGATTGAAAATAAAGTTATTGCAACCAATTACCTTGGCATCCATTAGGAAGGTAGGGGTTCCCTTTGTAACCTTGTGCGCAACGACAATTATATCCTAAGTTGTTTGTCGCATCCACACAATAACTGTTCTTGCCGCACAAGTTGTCTCGTGTTTTGCTAGCTTTGTGACATGTGGTGGATTCAACAACCCAATTTAAGGCCACAGGTAGTTGTAATTGTGGTTTGCCAAAAGAGATTGGTGCACTGCTTTCAGCAATGAACGCGTGAGCACACGAACTATTTTTCTTGTAGTCTATTACAAAACTATATGATGTGGTATTTTTTGGGATGCTAATTTGACAACAACCGTTGACACCAGTACAATTAGTGGCAGATCCAATAGCAGGTATTGTCTTATTACATGAAGATTCACACCTTAACTGAGTCCATATATCTTTATCAAGGAAATCAACTGAAAGGTTACATCCCACTACCACAAAAAGATTAAGATCTTGCGCAAAGGAAAAGTATTGGTCCAGGATTAAGCCGTCCCAAATTGTTATTTTTAGGTAAGACTTACACTTAATGGTTGATTCATCAATCACACGTACCAAGTTCGTAGAAAATTCTAAAATCGGAAGTTCAAATGATTTGTACAGATAACAACCCGTCCCTATGCCAAATGGGTATGGAATAGTTACATTACCACATGTCTCCTGACACCCTGGCTTTGCTAATGAAGCTTGTGACTTGTGTATGCTGATCAAGAGTGAGGTAACAAACACCATAACTAGCATCAACAACCTTGACAACATTCTAGGTGTTTTTTAGTATGTTTTAATTAATCATTGTTGTTTAGAAATAAATGTATAGTTGAATACATTTGGAGACAGAGTCTCATTCGGCTGGTATCAATTCAACGTAGCTTACATACATTGTCTCCCACCTTTAATATGATATCTTCTAAGCAACGTTGTTTGTTTATCTAAATTGTCATAGGAGTATGCTCCAAACAATATTGTGATCATATAATCAGAACCTAGTTTCATTTGTCATCTTTTAATTCTTTTTTATACTGAATATTAAACAAATACTTCTATTTTTTTTTACAAAATTCTTCGCATGAAACTCGGTTCCTTTTAAAAGATGGCATAAAAAAAGGTGTATGGTAGTCAGGTTGAGATATTATAATTGTTAAACCCAGACACGACTCGTGTATATTCATGCCAAAAATATCAAACATGGTCCACATGGACAAATTTAGATCCGTGTAACCTAGATAACAAAACTAAATTTTAAATGTCTATCACTTAGTCTACATAACAACCAATTTCGATCATCACACTTTCCACATTAAAATGATAGCTACCTACAACTCAAACCAACGTGTATGTGAAATCTCTGAACCATTAAACGAGTTTTGTATATTCCTATTTTTTTTTCTTTTTTTATTTGTTTAATTTTCTATTTTTATTATGTATGTATGTATGTATGTGCTTAATATTTAGTAAATTTAGATTAGAATTTGATTAAAAAATTTATTGAAAATATACCTTTAGATTTTTATTAAATTATCAGTATTATAAGTTGTGAAATAAAAACTAGATTATATTTAACTGCAAAAAAATAAAAATGACATATTTTAAAATTGTTGCGCCACACAACCACAAAGAGAGGGTTTGGGGTTTGGCACTTGCGGAAAGTGGTATGCAAGAATCAAGATACTTTCTTTAAGCATTTTGCTCAATTAGTTTCATTTATATTTTTTAATTTCTTTTATCTTTTATTGTTTTACTTTTTTATATAACTAATTTGTGGTTTAATATGATAACCTTTTGTTGTAACAACATGGTTTTGGTGAAAACTACTCTGAGCGCAGAAAAATTGCTTGTAATAAGTACCCAAATGTGCCTTCGACATGTGTAGTTAGATGGCTTCTACTAATAGGTACCGACTTTGAAAGTCCAAAATCAGATACAACTGCTTTGTAGTTTTGATCTAATAAGATGTTGCTCGGCTTAATATCCCTGTGAAATATTGTTGTCGATGCATAAGAATGCAAATAGGCTAGTGCTCCCGCAACCTCTCTTGTAATCCGTATACGGTCTTTCCATGAGAATGTCGAAAGTCTTGTCCCGTCATGAAGATGTTGTGAGAGGTTGTCATTGGCTAAATACTCATATACCAATAAGGGGACTTCATATTCCAAGCAGCACCCTAACAATTTCACTATGTTACGATGGTTTATTTGTGCAAGAATGAAAACTTCATTAACAAATCGCTCTACTTGATCTACATCTACGGTGTTTGACTTCTTTATGGCTACAATTGTGCCATTGGGGAACAACCCTTTGTACATTGTACCTTGTCCTCCCTTGCCAACGATCCTACTTCTACTGAAATATTTGGTTGCATTCTCCATTTCTTCCACGGTATAAACTTTTATGGTCATGACACATGATTTATTAGCAGATATTTGTTGCATCAATAGATGTCCCCCGTTCTTTTCAAATAAATTCTTCTTAATTTTAGCTTTTTTTATTCTGTCAAGCTTTATATATATCCAATAACCAACAACACCAAAAACTGAAAGTCCAATTATGATTTCAAGAGTTACTGCACTTGCAATTAAATTAAGTTAGCACAAACTATAACTTTTCACTTGAAATGTTGTAATAAGACACGCCAAGAAGGTACAAATCATTTACCTTAGCCATTCGATTTGTGTCGATGGGTGGATATGCACTTGTAGATCTTGTGTGTGTATACACAAGTCTCCCCCCTCCTTGCAATAATGATTTGAGTGCTTCGGACAAAAGTTAATTACCTAATATTTGTTGATTCAAAGAAAATAGAACATTTGAGTTTATAAGAATATATTAAGCACATAGTATAATTAGTAACGTGTTGTTGTCCAAAAAAGATTGGTGCACTACTTTCGGAAATGAATGCGTGAGCACATGATGAACTATTTGTGTCGTATCCAATTAAATAATTATATGATGTTGTGTTTTTCGGGATTTTAAGTTGGCAACAACCGTTGAAACTGGTACAACCCGTGGCATATACAATATCAGGTAGTGTTTCATTACATAAAGATTTACAAAAATGTAACCCACTCCAATCAAGCCTAAATATAGTGAAAATGTTACACCCCACTGCCACATAAAGATTATGATCTTGTGAAAAGGAAAAATATTGATCCAAGACCAAGCCATCCCCTAGTGACTTGTTCTCATAAGCACACACTCTGGTTGATTCATGGATCACTCGTACCAAGTCTGTGAAAAATTCTAAAACGCGAAATTCTTGGTTATTTGTAAACCAAATTGAAACATTATCTTGTGAGGATCCACTACAAAAGACTTCAAATGAATCGTGCAAATAACAACCTGACCCTATACCAAATGGATATGGAACAGTTACATTACCACATGTCTCCCGACACCCTGGCTTTGCTAACGATGCTTCAGACTCGCTTACTTTAATCATCAACAACGAGGTAACACACACTACAACTTGCATCAACAACTTTGGTAGCATTGTAGGTGTTGTGAGTATGCTTTTAGATCAAAGTTGCTAGAGGTAAATAATTGAATGATTAATTTAATGTTAAATACATTCGGAGAAAAAGGAATTTCATTCTTATTCGGCTGATATTCAATTCAGGCTTATGTATATTATATCTTGCTTTTATATATGATATGTTCTAAGCAACCTAGCTTGTTTGTTTATTAAAAGTATCATAGGAATATGCTCCAAACATTGTGATATGAACTGGAACTTAGTTTTGGCATCAATATTTCATTTGTAATCTTTTAGTATAAGTATCTTTTAGTAACTTATACGATATTAAATTTTTAATTAAACAAATAAAATTTTACTCTTTTACGTGTTTTCGTGATTCTTTCATGTTTCCATGTGATTCGTTTTAAAAGATGTCGTAAAACTAGGTGTAGGAATCATGTCATGCATGTTAGTAGGTTGACGTGCTAAGATTGAACCGACACATATATTTATTTATATATATGACATCAACTTTAACCAGGATATAAAATTTTATAACGATCACGCGAGGTTAAGTTACCAACTAGCAACCCATTTAAACAAAAATCAAAATTATAATTATAATAAACAATTACTAATATCTAAATTCAAATTAACCACTATCATTAATTAACTATTGACTAAACGTGTCGAGAGAATCCCATGGTTAATTCACCGCTAATGTATTCAAGTGGTTAATTACTTTGACTTGTTCAAGCAACGGACAACTATTTAATTTAAGTAAATTTTGGACCTAACTCTTCTCTTCATTAGAATAACTAAATCACTTGCAAATCTGCAATAACTTCAACAAAAAATATATAAAAAAAATTTTAAAAAAAAAACTTAATAAATAAGGATGCTTTTCATTAAAAAAAAGTAAGCACTCTGCAGAAATCCAGCCATCAAATGTCATCGAAAATTTGTTTATTTACTTTTGAAAATAGTTAGGAAATAGTAAGATCCAAGTATTAGAATTTTTTTATAGTTTACATTATGGTTCTACTTCTTTTCTTTATTTACAAAAAGGAAAGATAGGAAACAATACGGCTACTAAATATATTACAGATTATTTGCCGTCAATCTACGTAAAAGTAATGTAAAATGAAGACGATAATAACTATAACAACCTGATGGGTTGAAATATATTATAGCGAACACATTCTCTTTTAAAATCTAATTCAAAAATCCACATCTTGCTCACTTTGTAGAATTCAAACCCGCATCAATTTGATGGGATTTACACAAGGTGACACTAGACTAAGGTGTTGTTTGTTTTTTCTGCAGGAAAACGTCTGCAGTCTGCGGACCACATCTGCAGACATCTGCAGCAGAATAGGTAGACCAAACGTCTACAGTCTGCGAGAAGAAAACTGTTTGTTTTTTAACATCTGCAGAAGAGGTGGACCACATTTTCATACATCTCTTTACCAATTCTTTGAAGAAAACATCTCTTAAGTACATCTAACAAAGAAGTGGGAATCGAATGTTCATCACCATCACTGTTATTACCTACCAATTGAACATCATCAAACTCAACCTCCTTAACTTGAGCCACCACTGCACCTGGTTTAACACATCTAACAAGACGTTCGGCATCAATGGCTGATCTTTCAGACAAATTTCGAGCACAGAGTACATAGATCACCGCATGTGATTGCGATTCACGAAATGCAAACACAAACCGTTTGGTCTCATCTGGTATCCTTAATTCACTCACCAATCCATCAGATACTCGCAAATCATCATCTATAATCTTCGCAAATGGGAGGGGAGCCGGCTAGAGGAGCGTGGCTAGAGGAAGGCGTCGCCGACGGTTGATGGGGGTGGATGCAGCGGTCGGTGGGGGAAGCGGGCCGACGGTGGCCGGCTGCGACTGGTGGGGGGCGACGGTGGTGAGGGGAAGGAGATGGGGAAGATGTCGATGTCTTTTGAGGGAGATGGGAGAGCGGTTGGTTTTTGGGGGAATGGGAGAAAATTTTAGTTGAGAAGAGGTTAGAATATGTTAGAAGAGGTGGTGCAATGTCTTCTCCACGTAGACGTCAGGAAGACGTTTTTTAATGAAACGTTTTCCAAAAATCAAACAGTCTGCACACTCAAAACCTCTTCCCGCGTCTGCGTGCGCGCAAATGAAGAGGTGGGGAAGAGGTTTTGAAGAAAAACAAACAACTCCTAAGAGGTATCAGTTGAGATAGTTGTATTTATTACTCATCAATGAGAGTTTAATGAAATGACTCAATCGATGTGTTTTACCATTTTATTTTCATTATGAATGCTTAGTCAATTAGATTGTTTGAAAATGAAACAAATTGTTTAATTTAGAAGTACATTAATGGAGGAAACTATATAGTATTTATAACCCATAAAACAACTGAAGCTTTTATATATGAATATGATGGTACTAAAGCATAAGTAGATGAAATTAACCACAAAGAACATGTGAAGGATGTATGTGCACAAAGGTTAGGCATCCTTTGTTTTAATTATCAAAAGAGTGCCCAAACTGTAATAGGTTACAGTCTCTTGTGATTCAATTTAGAAAATAATCTAATACTACGGTTTCAATAGTCGTTTTCCTAAGTCAGTAGGTCTAACCTACGAGGAGTGGAAGTATATATGTACATATGTTATATGTACTACAACTCACAAGTTGTGCGTTCGTGTTCTATAATGCACTTATGAAAAACCGTAGGTTGTACTACTCTCAGTTGTCCAAATTCGCGACCACATCTTTCATGGTTGGTCTCTTTTTGCTATTTGTTTTCATGCATCTCTTGGCAAGAGTAACGACAAGAAATAGATCGTCCATCATAGCCTTTTGCACAACTTGTTTGTCCAAAATTTCAACAAACGTATTATGTTTCACTAAATACTTAAACCTCGGCACCAATCCTTCACCGGAGTCACTTGAGGAAATACAACTTTTCTTGGTTAACAGTTTAGTAAGGACCACACCAAAGGAATATACATTACTTTTTGCAGTAAGTCTTTCGAACTGAAAATACTCAGGATCTAAGTATCCAAATGTTCCTTCAACTTGTGTACTTAGATGACTTTTGCTAAGAGGTACCGACCTTGACAACCCAAAATCAGATACTACTGCTTTGAAGTTTTGATCTGATAAGATGTTGCTCGGCTTAATATCTCTATGAAATATTGTTGGTGATAGGCAACAACCTAATAGTTTCACTATATTGCGATGGTTTATTTGTGCAAGAATAAAAACTTCATTAGCAAATCGTTCTACTTGATCTACATGTATGACGTTTGATTTCTTTACCGCTACAACGTCCCATCAGGGAACAACCCTTTGTACATTGTACTTTATTTTGACAAGCTTTATGCACCTCCAATAACCAATAGCACGAAAAGTTGGAAGTCCAATTACGATTTCAAGAGCTACCACACGCCTATCAAATTAAGTTAGCACAACGTCAAAACTAGACTTTTCAACTGAAGGGCCATAGTAAGACACACTAAGCTACAATAATTTACCCGAAACATTTGATTTGTGACTATGTTGGGATATGCACTTGTAGCTCCCGTGTGTATATACACAAGTCTCACCCTCTTCACAATGATGATTTGATTGCTTTGGACAACTGTTAACATCTATTTAATTTTTTAAATTAAAGAAAATAAAATGGTTGAGTTTATACAAATATATTTATCACAAGGTATAACACTAGACTTTGAAATTACCTCGGCATCCTTCAGGAAGGTAGGGGTTCCCTTTGTAACCTTGTTTGCAATGACAATTATATCTTGGGCCATTTATCGAATTTACACAAAAAATGTTCCCGCCACACAAGCTATCTCCTGTTTGCGTAGCTTGGCGGCATGTGGTAGCTGCAACAACCCAATTTAAGACCATGGGAAGTTGTAACTGGGATTTGCCAAAAGAGATCGGTGCACTATTTTCAGCGATGAGTGCCTGAGCATATGAACTATATGTGTTATAGTTGATTATAAAACCATATGATTTTGTAATATCTGGATGCTAAGTTGGCAACAACCATTGAATGTGTTACAACTAGTGACAGATATAGTAGCATGTAGTGTCTCGTCACATAATGATTCACATGTAAAACTTGATCTCCTCCCCAAAGCAACATCCGAAAATGCAACTGAAATGTTACATCCCAGTGCTACATAAAGATTATGATTTCGTGAAAAGAATAAATGTTGGTCCGGGTTGTATTGTCCAATAGACATCTCCGAGTCATCGTTACACTTAATGGTTGATTCATCAATCACGCGTATCAAGTTTGTCGAAAATTCTAAAATGGGAAACTTTTGGAAATTTGCAAACCGAAGAGGATAATGATCTTGTGACGATCCATTGCACGAGACTTCAAATGATTTGTACAAATAACAACCTATCCCTATGCCAAATGGATATGGAATAGTTATATTACCACACATCTCCTGACAACCTGACTTGGCTAACGACGTTTGAGACTCGTGTATTTGGATCAAGAGTGAGGTAACAAGCACCATGACTAGCGTCAACAACTTCAGTAGCATTCTAGGTGTTTTCAGTATGCTTTGATTAATCAAGATTGCTTAAAGAATAAATAGTTGATGATCACTTTCATATTAAATATATTGTCTCCCACCTCTTATATGATATGTTCTAAGCAACTTTGTTTATCAAAATGATCATAAGAATTTGCTCCGAACATAGTGATCATCAGCATCAAATCACCAATATTAATTATCTTTTAGCTCCTGTACAATATTGAATACTGAATAAACATTACTATGTTTTTTACGTTATTAAATTTGTTCATGTGACACATTATTCACTTTAAAAAATGCCATAAACTAGGTGTTGTTATGGAGTCATGTTGGGTTGTCAGGATTGAGATCAATGAACCAGAAATAACTCATATATTTATTCATGTGAACCATGTCACCCTAAGTCAGATACATTTAAAACCTTGTAGCATGAATACAGATGTATAATATGTTTATCTAAAAGGATTAAACAAATTGACGGGTGAGTAGGGTATAACTTCACAAAAACTAAATTTAAATTTGTATTAAAGTAACATGAATACATGATACTGAGAGTATATATACAAAAATCAAAATCATAATATGATATTTGATAAATAAAAGTTTTAACTTGTTAGAGTTACTTACACATATAGTGCATGCGTTTTATTCAAGTCATAAATTTTGATTTTTTTTCAATATGTTGTATATTAGGATGCATGGTTTCTATTTGTAACAAGTTTATAATTTTACACTAACTTCCATTAAATCTACTGGTAAAATTCAAATTGACTAAAATACCTCTTTACAAACCTGAAAAACCGTTTCTTGGGTTCTCTACCTGTTACTTTTGGCAATTATTAGCAGAATGAAACCCGTAGACAAGCTCGTATTTAGAGAAATACATGTGGAGTAATAGTATTTACTATTTACTGAACAAATAAACATATATACTAGCCAATGATGTGCTTATTGGCAATGTAACATACGCAGAACGTTGGCATTCTATTGAATTCTGAACCAATCTTCAATCTAAAAGTAAAGTTGACTTTTATGCTTATGTAAAGTCTTATTCTCACAGAAATACTCTTACATGTATCTAAAAGGCATACTGAAGTAATTCTAATCTTCAAACTGCACATCAAGTTGACTTTTATGCTCATGTGAAGTCTTATTCTCTCAGATAAATACTCTTACATGTAGGCAAAAACCATATTGACTATTAAAACATATTCCTACAAATTTAATATGGTTTCCAATTGTTCAGATTAAAAGTACACATGGCACAATGACAACACAAAGTATGGCTAGGGTAGCAACGATAGAACCTTGGTCAAATGCCCTGCGTAAACTGCCAATCCGAGTGAAATGCTGGAACGCCAGAAATGCTGCTATAACCAAAGACAGAACAACCCCTTCTTGTCTTCCTCTGTGACAAACAACATTCTTATTGGAAAATAACTGAAAGCGGAGATGATATGAGAGAAGGAGTGGACAATGTTTTCATTACCTTAAGTTTGTAATTTGGTAAGGAGACAGAATTACCATTAGCAATGCTATAAATGGCAATTCCAATTCACCTACAAGAAGAAAGTCAGTATAATAGTATATTAAAACAATAATAATATAATAGAACTGCCTATGGTCACTTAGCTGCAGGTTGTTCAAGATATTTACATATTAGAGGTGGCACTTCTAACCCATCCATACACAACATAAATTTAAATTATATTTATCTCCAATGGCTCAAAAATGTTAAAAGTTGTTTCAAACGTACTCAAATGCATAAAACCTTATAAATCGCTTTATTAATAGAAGTTATTTTAGTATTAAAATCATATTTAGCGTATTAACTATTGTAAGGTCTTTAAGAAAAGAAATGTTTGTGGGTCAGGTCAGTCCAACCCAACTCAGCTGTTGTGATCTGTACTTAATTTGCCTATTTTGACCCATTATGAGACCTGCTCGTTATGCCACTCCTATTACGTATTGTCAAGAAATTATTATGGGAGGTTTGTGACAAACAGCAAAAGTTTCAACAAGCAGTGGTTTTCTACGTTTTGTTGAGATGAATATTGTAATTATAAATGGTCATGTGGTCAATAGTCAATTTGGTTCCAGCAATGGTGATATAACATTATAGCTGTATGAAAGCTTCTGAATTTGATATGTAAAATTGTGAAATGCCTTCAATTAGTTTGTATTTGGTCTACACCATCTCAGGAAACGTACTTGTAGTGTTACACTGTTACCTACCAGGTATGTAGAAGAAAAGGCGAACCAAAAGTGCCAAGAATGCTGTCCAGATTCCATATTCACCCCTGAATTGCACAAGTAAATTTCAAAAACCAAATAGGTAACTAATTAAATCTTAAATACAAATAAGGATGAACTTTTGTCCCTGAAGATGGCAACATCTAACATAGCATATAGTTCTATAAATGGTTTGACTATCAATGTAATGACTTAAGTTCATTCCAATAAACGCGGAAGAAAGGAACCCGTGTATACCAGTATCAACAATATCAACAAGCAGTAGTTATTATGACCAGAAAATAGATAGTTATACTTTTAAATTTCAGAAAGTGTTGCAGTGGAAGATTTTATGAGCTTACTTGATCCACGACACAAGGCTTGCAGGTGCTTGTAGAGCAAAGAAAGGAACAAGAAATGATTTATGAATTGCAGTGCCCTTTGCAAACATCAAAACCCTGTAGAGAAATTGATCAAACTTATAATATGATTCAGGCAAACAACTAACTCAGAAAAAAAAATTATAAGTAGCTTAAGTTTTATCCTTGGTTAAGGTGCCATTCTTTTAGCATAGGTTCATCTTCAATTTACAGGAAAGCTTTATGACTTATTATTAAATAATTTTATATTAAATATAATGTGTATACCTTTGTTTAAGCGGTATGTAAAAGCTGAAGAGAATTTGATGTTATCTGTTAAAGAAAATTCCGAAACAGGTGAACTTTGACCACTTCCTATTTGGACAGAACATTCATGTTTTATCAATTCCTGTTTGTCTGCTCTATTAATTTTTTTGATATAGTGACTAACTACAGTCCGGTATATGTGAGAATATTTGCCACAATTTTCCAATTTCTGCAGTTAAACTTCATCAAAGGATCTGTAGAAAAAGCCAACTGTTCGGCAACTTTATCCAGATAATGTGATCAAATCCACAGCATACTTCTCTTTATTGCTAGAGAGTTTATAGATTATAATAATATCTCTCCTACTTGGGTTTAACAAAAACGTTGAGTAGAACCATAGAACATATCTAGCCCTTTTCTCGCCTATGTCCTGCGCACGTGGAGTCCCGACTTGGTCCAGCATATCAAATTATTAATTCACTAAATCCATAAGATGGTAATCATTCAAAAAAAATATCCTGGTCCAGCTTAATTTAGTAATTAAGAATCACACTCTTCATGAAACAGATACATCACATGACTATTAAAAACAACTTCATACGACAATAAAATATGATTCTGATAATACTTTAACTTTTTTCTTTAATCTATGTCTCCCTTGAATCTTATCACAAGTTTTGCACTAGTAAATATGTAAATATCATTAATACCATTGACGCTATGATCGCATGTCATTCGAAGTAAGCAGATCTAATAACATGCTAACATCATAAACAATGTATACATTAAATGATTGATATAGTATTATTCTGTAAAAATGGTAATGTATTGATTAAGCAATAAGCCAATAACCTTTCATGGTCATAAAAATTATACTATACGTAACTTAACGTAAACATAATCACCTGTGTCATGTAAAACTACTATATTTGACCTCAATAGTCAAAATTGACCAATCATGAGTCATTAACTACGAATTACTACCATCAACAGTATCTATGTGAGCGAAAAGAGTGAAATAGTGAATACAACTTACGCAGAAGAAATCGTGCAGATCCATTGAAGATTGGTCGTCGTAACAGGAGCAGAGTGACACACGGGACCAAACCCTCGCTTCGATCTCTGCTTCATCCCCAAATTACCTCTGCTTTCAACAAAACTTCTGCAAAATCCATACAAATTGATGAATCAATTAACAACTACAGATCAAATACATTTCTCAAATCATCTGTATATTGATCGAAGTAATGGACCTGATGGGGTTATGGAGATGGGTGGAAGTGGGACGACGGAGGTGGGCGGAGGGGTGGAGATTGAGAGGGTGAAAAGGGGTTTTTTTGCAGCAGATTAGGGCTGAGGTGGTGGAGAAGGTGGGGGTTGTGGTGAACATTATTATTGTTATAATTGTGTGGTGGCGTTACGGTGGTTTACGGTGGCCGGAGGTGAGAATGTATGAAAAGTTGGAATGATATGTGCAGGTGAATCTATGAGAGCATAACGCGTGTAAATCTCTGGTGTATCTTCAAGATTTTGTATCATTCTTTTGTTTTATAGTCTTCTAAACACTACTTCGAGTTTTGGTGAGAGTGTTAATTATTTATGATTTTAAAATAAGGGTAAGAAAAAGGAAATTTAAGTTGGGTTATCCTGGTGGCTTATGGTTCGGGATTGATTTACGAGTTTTTTTAGGGGCGTGTCTCTATAATAACCTAAGTTTTCGTATTTAAGTAATCATGTTTGGAAAGGCTACTGGTTCGTTAGTAATCCAATTATTTGTTAATTTTTTTTATGTCTTTAAGATTATAATTAAAATATACATTGATATATGGTAAAAGATTTAGGGTATGCATTCATTTAAAAATATTATTATTGTATGTACATTAAACAAGGTTTCAAATGACAACATCCTCTTGATGGGAGTTTGTGGGCATCATGTATCACCTTAGATCCACGTGGCACAGCCCTGATGGAGGTCTAGGTTCATTAGTGACATATATGATCATCATCAACGCCTTGTCAGCATTAGTATGGTTGGTAGTTTTCATGCTCATATAAGTTAGTAACTATATAACTTAATATATAACTAACTTAGTTTTTCATAAAGAGTTGTGGCATATTAACTCAAACATTATAATGGTTCATTGCCTATTTAAAGTCGGTCGTTGATTTCATGTGTGTTTTTTAGTATTTTTTTAACCGAAAACATACTTATTTATTATTCTCCTAAGATTATCTAATATAATATTAAAAGTATCGTAAGAAATATATTAGCTTGAGAGTAATGAGTGTGTCAATATCAAACACTATAGTAAACAAATATGGTTTATCGTATTATGATATTCAGTCTAACAATGTAAAAATTTAGAATTACACATGTATATTTACTATTTACTCACAAGCAAAATTGATAATTGTAATATATTATGTTTGTTTTAAGTGTTAATGCTTATACGCTTCAAATGAATTTATGTTACTCCCTTCCATCTTCTTCTTTGTTTTGACCCAACAGATTTACGATCCGTGTTTCTTCATGTGTGTATTTTAATTTTCTTAACTATCATTCATAAAACTTTATCTAAACATTTTCTGGATAAAATTCTGTACTATATAACTAACTATTCTAGTAGTTTTCATTTTCTATTTATTAAAACTTGATGCACACTATGCATAACATCTGAGACGTGACACTATAGCCATCGATTTACTATCGGTCAAATATGAAATTGTAATTCTTTCGACCCCTTTCATTTCAAACATGCTCCTCATTATATGAGTTTAAATCTTAATGCAACTTCAAGATCTAGTTTTGGATCATGTGTTGCCCCGATAAGGTCCTAATTCCTAAGCATTGACCACCACATCCTACGAAGACGCAAATCACATTACGTTGCCTTTTAAACAAAGTTAAATTCATCATTATTGAAAAGAAAGAAAGAAAAAAAGAATAAGTAAGTAAATCTAGATGTAAAATAAAATATATATAAACCTTTTGAGTGAATAGCTTTGATATCACATGTACATATTAATCATCTAATTAGCTCATTTTTTATTCAATAGTAATACAACTTTTAGCAATAATCGGAAGTGCTTGACAAGATCATTCATATATCGTGTGTTTACTTATTTCAACCACACTTTGTATGATATTGAATAAGATAAATAGCATGTGATTTTATACATATGAAAACATTCATAGCCGATGTTTTATTTTTCTAATAAGTGTATGTCTTGTATTATATGGATTTAGTAGCTATAAATATAAGTTTAAATACAATATATTTTAATCCCTCAAAGACAGGGCCGGCCCAAGGAGGGATGCTTTGGGTTTGAAGACCCTAAATTTAAGGGTCTCCATTTAAATATATATATACATATTGATAATAGACTTGCACATTAAATAATAAATAAGCTGCTATTGAAGAGTTCCCATAATTCCACTGATTTCATTGGTCTCTCAATAGTCTCTAGTCTCCAGGTCACACAGTTCTAAAAGGCAAGAGGAGCCAACTAAACTCGATGACCTGTAGGTTGCACACATGTCACCTAAACATTGAAGACGAAACCAAGGCAGTCACACCAAATAGTAAGACGACCCAATGACCCACAAAATCCAACGATCGATCATACGACCTCATGACCCACAAAACCCAACGATCGATCATACGACCTAATGACCCACAAAGGTTAGTAATTGATCTCTTTAAATTTTGATGGACCTCTGTTCTTGGAAATTTTGCTTTTGTTTAGATTGGTTTTTTGATAAAATTGGTTAGGTTACTACTTGCTTTCGTAGCCTTTGAGCCATTGATTTACTGTTTTTCTAGTTTTGTTCAAAGTAAATCATAGGTTGCTATATTACTTTTTGATTAACTTGCTTTGAATCTTTGATAGTTTGATTTATTAATTACTTCTTAAATCATAAGTGCTTTTGATATATTTGAATAGGTTGCTTTGAGCCTTTGATTAGTTGTCTTCTTTAAATCTTATGTGTTTTGGCTTTGAGCCTCCTTTAAATCTTAAGTGCTTTTGATAAAAAAAAAATATATTTTTTGAAAAGAGCCTCATTTTTATAATCCGTTTGGAACCTCAAAAAACATTAAACCGGCCCTGCTCAAAGACAAATAATTTATTCACAGTAAATGAATAGTAATCGAATAAAAGGAATATGAGTGATACAATGCAACAATTGCTTGTCAGTTGCTCTCTTAGAAATAAAGACCTAAAAACACATTCTAAGCATCACATTGATTAATCGTTGGATCCTAAAATGCGTGGGCCAAAAGTTTTCAAAACGAAGTATGTCTAACGATTGAAGTCAATGCTCGTCTCTATGCATTCGGGAAGCAATCAAGAGCCTTGGTAATAATATAGTTACTCGAAAACTACTATCATATCTTTTATAAATCCTAAAGCTTTATAAATAATACAAGTCATTGCAACTATGCTTAAGTGTGAAAAAATACATGAAAGACGTCTTTATAATAAGATGCTTGCTAAGTTAAAAGTGTAAAAAGAGTATTATTTGATCTAACAAGAAAAGAGCAGTATTTTTTTCCATGTGTGAAAACATATACGTCTGATCAAACCTTTAATGACAAGTGTTGGACCAACAACTTGGTAGTAGTGTTAGCGAGGGCAAATGTTTAGATACGATCTCTGCTTCACAACTGCATAAATGAAAACAACTAGCCTCGTCATAATAAGATGAAGTTCTCTAGTGACACAACTTTGCTAAGAGAGTAAGTATTAAAATATGCGTCATATAATAAAAATATTGAAAATTTGAAATATATAGCACATATAGTATCTAAAAGATGTCTATTTGTAAAGAATAATCTTTTTGGATTACCATATTAATTATTACACGTGGTATGTGTAGGGATTTTGCATACAAAATGAACATGATACGAAACATAAGACCCATAAAATATTAAGTCAAAAATTCAATTACGTGATTAGTTTTAAAACTTTTCACCGGCTTGAGACGAATATGATATCAAATGAAACTCGCCCAAATTCCATAACTCATTTACTCTCATCGAAACCGATTTATATTATATAATTAAAAAATGAAATAAGTAGTACTACAAGCTTTTATAGACTTAAAACTATTAAACATTTAGAATGATTAAAAGTTTAGCTAAATATTTTGTATTTCAAGTCGATTTTAAGATAAGTTTTAGGTTAATCATTCAAATGACTAACCTTTTAACCACATAAAGTTGAAATTAGTATGCCAATGAACCAACGGTAACGAGTTACGCGTGTCAATCGAGTATGAACACGGTTTTTTTATGATCGAGTGCGAGTTTAGGATTATAACAACTCATCTCATACACATCCCAAAGGCTAAATCACTGCCATTACCAAGCACATGGCCTTAAAAACCTTGTAGTACTGAATGACCATCCATATAATCGTCGTTTTTATCTCAACTTGCAGACTATTTTGTGAGGGCATATTACTAGTCCAAGGTAGTGTCACCATTGGTAGTGTTACTACACTATTACCATCTAACATATACCACATGTAAGGGTTGAGCCATGCCATAGACATTGTTAGGTCGCGACGAAATGACTACTCGATTTTGTGACTTTTTTGTGACAGAACAACTATCCGATCTTGTGGCTCGATCTGTGGCTCTGGGCATGTAACATCATCTATTTTAGGGTTAATTATAAGTTGCATTATTAATTTTTGTTTGGGCCATTATTGTTATACATGAAACTTATGGGTTATCTATGTTTATTTTTCTTTGTTGGCATTAAATTTTAAATTATGAAATTTAGTAATTAAAGTATTAAATTGTATAATAATAATAATACTAATACCAATAATAATAATAATAACAATATTAAATAATAATAAGAATAATAATAATATTATTAGTAATAATAATTTATAAAAAGTTTTCAAAATTAAAATAAAGAATAATATTTAAAACTTAGAGTTTATTAACTCAAGGGGGTGTTTTGTTATTTTGGAAACTTAAAATAGGAAGTTTTGACATAAAATAACAAAATATAAACAACATGGACTATTTGTGTAATTTACCAAAACCCAACTTCCCCTTTTTCTCTTCCCACCCAAATCCGGACACTTTTTCCGGCCGAACTCCGGCAAGCTCCGGCGAGCCCGAAACCGCGACAAATGCCCTCGAAACCGACTCGAATTAAAGCCAAATGACTCGCGAAGGCGTTTCTAACTCGAACCCGTGACTAATTGCGGTACTTTATTTGACATTTAAGGGAAATAAATCGAAATCAACAATCAAAATCGGTTCATAACCATTCAACGTATACAAGGG
>BJCM01269660.1:0-22845 GCA_018326385.1 Flaveria bidentis
TATATTTGTCCCTTCAATAAATAATTAAAAACCTTTCTGCTCCGTTTGTTAAACGTTTACTTCTCTTTAACAATTAACTTTCTTACACATTTCAATAAACATGGTTTTATATAAAATATAGGGAGAATTACATATATCCTCCTATAAACTTCATCAATTACATATATACCCAACTTAAAATTTTAATTTCATGTATCTCCTTATAAACTTAATTAATTACATATATACCCAAATTAAATTTTTAATTACATATACCCTTTTAAAACTTTGTTAATTATATATATACCCAAATTAAAAGTTTAATTACATATATCTCATTCTAAAACTTAGTTAATTACATATTTATCTAAACTAAAAGTTTAATCACATATAGTTGCTTTATTAAACATAATTATTACATATTTATCCATATGATTATTTTTTATTAAAATAACTTATAATTAGTATTTACTCTTATTTTTATTAAACTATAAAGTTATATTTTTACTTTTTATTAGCTTTTCGAGTTTTGATTGTTTACTAATATTTTTATACTAATGTTTTTTATATTCTTTTTATTTTTTTACATTTTTATGCTAACTTTTTCATGTTTCTGTATGAGACACTTGAATTCTTATTATGCAATATGATCCGAACACATATTTTTTTATTGCATAATAAGACTGGAAGTGTCTCGTATGGGTACCGAAAATATTAGAATAAAAAGGTAAAAAAAACATAAAAATGTTAGTATAAAAATATCAAAACTCGAAAAACAAGTAAGAAGAAATATAACTTTATAGTTTAACAAAAAATAAGAGTAAAATACTAATTATATAGGTTATTTTTAATAAAAGTAATAAAATTAGTAAATATATAATATTTATGTTTAATAAAGCGGATATACATAATAAAACTTTTAGTTTGAGTATATATGTAATTAACTAAGTTTAAAAATGGGATATATGTAATTAAACTTTTAATTTGGATATATATGTAATTAATAAATTTTTATAAGAGGATATATGTAATTAAACTTTTAATTTGAGTATATATGTAATTAACTAAGTTTTACATGAGGATATACGTAATCAAAATTTTAAGTGGGGTATATATGTAATTGTTTAAGTTTATAAGAGGATATATGTAATCCCCCTAAAAGATATAAACAATTGACCACATATTAATACTTTGTTCGTATACCCTCTTTTTTCTATACGGACTAACCAGATTTAATTCATATATAATAGTACTAGGCTAAAGACCCGTGTAACACACAAGTTCAATCTAAAAATATTGTTGTTATTTAAAATAGTTCATAAGTAATAAAATGTTATCATATAATACTTTGTATATCAACTTTTATGTATGATTTTCAAATTAGCTACATCTAATATTAGTACGTTTTCTCTATTAATGCCTATACGCCTAAACAATGTATAATATGAAATGAAATGAATTTATAAATAAGAACCTTAAATAACGGAAAAAATAAATTGAACATGAAAAGAATACTTTAAATTCATAAACATCCGAAAATTTCTTTATATACAAAATTTGATGAATAGTTTGTGATTTTTCTTTCATTGTCTAATATTAATAATTTTAATCTCTGTCTACTTTTAACTCGAGATAATACAACATAGAGCTGACCATGTGTGAACACTGGTTCTTTAAAAAGCAAACCAACTTTGGATAACGATTGTTCTTTGCACTTGTTTATTATCATTGCAAAACATACTGCTAATGGGAATTGTCTTCTTTGAAATTTAAAAGGAATCCTTTTGTCCGAACGTGTCAAAGTCAACCGTAGAATAAAAGTATGATTCCCAATATTACTTCCAGATATTATTTTAGCTTCTATAACATGATTACCCAAGGCTATTACTTGTAACCTTCTTCCATTGCACAAACCACTTTTTTATCAATGTTTCTTAACAACATCATTGCAACACCAACTTTTAATATCAACTTATGGTTTGGAAGACCAGATACTTTAAGCCTATTAAGAGCATCAGGTGAATATAAACTTTCATCAAAGTTGTTGTGAAAATACTCTAATTGACATAGACTATCAGCATTAAGATATTCCTTTTCATCTTCGAGAAACATGGATAACAAATGACCATTTATTTTTTGAACAACATCATTTGTCGGTGCAAGTATAGTTCTTTCTTGGAAAAAAATTTGATTCTTGACATTTTGAAGAATAGAAGGGTACACAAAGTCAATAAAAGTTGCTATAGGATTAACCAAATTGGTAATAAGAAGATCATCCGGTATATCAATTATTGCCTCTCCATCGTTCGATCCACCTATGTTTCCTTCTCCTACATCTAGAAGCCATTTTGCAAATATCTTTGTTTGTTCCATATTAGATTGTTCACTTCCATCGGCTAATCTCATGTTTTTTGTTAGTCTAAGAACCTTATAGTTTGCCCAAATGTATGAGGAACTTAAGTAGGCATTAATGATGTCATGTCTAGATCCATTAGGAATAACAGGAAGAATTTACCTAAAATCTCCCCAAAAAACAATTATTTTGTCTCTAAATGGTAAATCAGAGTGTTATAATTATCACATGTGAGTATAAATTCAAAATTCTATCCAATGCTTCAAACACATGCTTGTAAATGATAGGTGTTTCATCCCAAATAATCAATGTAGTTTTTTTTAATATAGATGCAACTTCATTGTGAGGCTTTATATGGCACAAAGAATCCTCGTTGAGATCCAAAGGAATTAGAAATAGAGAGTGTGCCATTCTACCACCGATTAATAATAATGATGCAATCGCACTTGAAGCAACATTTAAAACAATCTCACGTTTCGACCTTATTGTTGTAGATAATGTTTTCCACAAAAATGTTTTCCCTGTTCCACCATAATCATAAACAAAAAAAACGCCTCCTTTTTTTATCTTCAACCGTTTTCATTATATCATCAAAAACGTCTCTCTATTCATTTGTTAAAGAAGATAAAAGACCGACACACTCATTTGTCAAGGTTGCTTTGTCATAAGATAGCTCCTTAGTAATAAAACGATTGTAGAAGAGACTGAGTCATGATCAGGATAAGGAATCATTGGAAAGTTTCGTATGGTCAAACTATTACGAACTAAAATTGTTTCTATTTCAAAGAGAGTCAAAATTTTAATTTGATCTTCAGAAAAAGATAAACCTGAAATTTAATTAAAATATATTATAAACAATAAATACATCAACAAAAAATAGTTACAAAATTATATGATTATATTTTGAAATTTTAAAATAAAAAAATATTTATTTAACATGTATATATAGTAATAAGAATAAAAACATTGATATCTGGAGACTTTAGTAGATGTTCTTTATAAAGAATGTCGCCTGACAGTTACAAAATCATGATCGTAAAATATTAAAGTTCAAATATAACAAAAAAATAATACATTTTAATGTAGAAATCTTGATGAAAGGGATTGTAAAATGACAATGTTGATGAACTTCGTCGAAGGCATTATACTCATAGTTTATAAACGTAATTCGCAAGTGTGGTGAAGCTTTGATGGTTGTGAAATCATTCAAAATCGGATATGATTTGGTTTCCAAAGAAATTTTCCCATGATGTTTGTAACATTGGAGATTAGGGGAAGAAAGAATCTCGTAACTTTTGTAAAGATTGGAAACTAAGTCAACCATTCTATGTAGAGTTGTTGAAGAAGAATTCGAAGATGGAAGAATAATAGGTCTTCTGACGTTTCCAAAACAACGAGCTTCATTTTGAGGTTAATACGACCAATCTCTTTAGCAACATAATTTCTCCAATTTGATATTGACATTTCTGGTTAAATGAATGTAGACAATGGTAAAGACCAAATACATAATTAGACGGAAAACGTAAAATATGATACCGCAAGACTCACGTGACACAAAATTATTGTTTTATTAGTAAATATAAATATAGATATAGATTAATTTTTAAATAATAAACCACCTCAAATTCATTGACTTTTGTCATCCCAACAAACACCTTTTCCTTTTTTTATTTGTTTTTTACGAATAATTTAAAAAAGTAAGAAAGCACAAAGAAATTAATAATCTCAACAAAATCGAATCTTTTAGATTATAAGCCTTCATCTCCTCTCTCTTTACACTTTACACCTCCTACTTCACGTAATTACAAATCACACCCTAAACTTTTCACATCTCATACTCGCAAGAGAATAAACTACACCTTTGACCTTTCAGCTTTCAACTTTCAAGCATTGAAAACAAAAGTACCTTCGCTCCGACGGTCAACCGTCGTTACGGTGGCATTTTCGCCGGAGACACCTTCTTCTCAGTTCACCAATCGGAAAACTCTTACTGTAAAACGAGTGAATAGTGAAGGGATTCAACATGAGTGTTCTCAGTTTTCACTTTGAGTGAATCTGTAAGGCGTTTAAACTCGCCGGAAGAGTCGCCGGAGTGTGACGGTGTTCGCCGTCGTACGTTACAACAAGCATCTTCGAATCCGTTACAGATAACTCTATACGCTTCCTCGCCGGACATCCTTTAACGGAATTGCACTTGTAGTACACTCTGCAGATTCAATCGTTCACAAACGAATTCAATTGATGATCAGGTTAATAAATTAGGTTAACAAACAGTTAAACAATCGTTCGCCGGAGTAAATTCTCCGGTGGATTACCTTGGAAACGGGGATCCGACCACCTTCTTCTCACCGTATTTCTTCCACGAGTAATCATCCGCCGGAATACTTTCAACTTTCGATCCGATGATCGGAATTCTTCTCACTTCACGTTTTGACCCTGTTTTCCTGAAGAACAAAAAGAATGAAACACACTGTTAGATGATAAGATGAAGTTCAAGGCGTACGATAGCAAAATAGAGCACGTTTTGCTAAAATACTCTCTGTAACTTCATGTTCATACCTTCTCTTACAACAGTGACAACCGGAGCGAGAAACCGACGGATTCTCTCTTCCAGTTCCGTTAACCGAAGCCGACGGCCGATCGGCAGTTTGCCGTTTCCGGTGAGACGACGGTAACGGTGGTTTTCGCGACGAGAACGACGGTGCCGGAGCTACGATACCTAACGAAGACAGCTGTCGACCGTTCGAAACACTTCCTTCAACACTTCCTCCGGCGAACGAAGAGCTCATCGACTGAAACGACGGCGTTTGATCCGCAACGGTAACAGATCGTTTCACCGAACACTCGGTTGAACAAATTGGATCCTTCAACAGCTTACCTTCCGATTGAGACGATACGCACGGCGTTTGTGGATCGACGGAGGACGGCGGCGGAGCACGGCGGAAGCGAGCGTGACCGCTGCGGTTCAAGGCGGAGACAGCTCGATTGAAGCTATCAGACACTCCAAAATCGTGGTTTTTCAACTGAAAAATGGGATTGAGGTGCTCTACCGTTTGAATTCCGACGAAATCGACTGCCATTGTTGCAGAAGAAAAGGATGAAAACTGAAATCAGTGATTAGGGTTTGAAGTTTGAATGTTGAAGATGAAGAAGAATTGGGGATGGTGATGGGGGTTAATAATAAGGTATAAAGAGGGGTTGATGGTGTAAAGTCAAAGAGGTGATTGGGTGATCGGACGGTGGAGATGAGTTTGACTTTCTGAGATGTAATAAAGAAATGGACAAATGGGCAGAAGTATCAACTGAGAAAGTCTAACAAGGACTATAAATAAAGATAAAAAATGAGAATATGAATAAAGAATGATGAAGAGGAAATGTATTTTAGTATTTTAATGTTGGGTCTTGATTTAATGAATATTTGCTGAAGTACAAAACAGAAAGGAAGACATTTTATCATATTTTATAGTGGGATTTGTTTTATACTAACATGCGTAAAAAATAAAATATTAAATAATTAGTAATAAAAAAATTTAGGGTGTTTAAAAAGATCAAATTCAAAAATTCGATTTGAAAATCTGAATCTAAAATATTCGAAAATTCAAATTCGGATGGTGATTTACAAAAGTTTCGCATATTCGGATATCCGATTATCTCAAAACTAAAAAAATATTTTTTTATTATTTTAAATTTTAGACATATTTTTTACTTTAGATTGAAATTTTAATGTATATTGAGGCTTTTATGATATGAGTTTGTTTTTTATATTATTTTTATAATAGCATATGTTTGATTATAGTAAAACAACTAAATATTAAAAAATAAAAAATGAATTTCATATATCCAAATCACTATTCGTATCCGGTATCCGAAATTTCGGATATCCTTAATTTCGGATACCGGATGATGTTTTTTACTATCAAAATTTTTGGATATCTGAAATTCGGATATCCGACTTTGAAGATCCTTAAAATTTTTATGAATTATGAAATAATATTTTGAGATAAGATATGATTCAAATTACATGTGAATAAGATTTTGAGTAATAAAACGACATTAGGTACTTTTTTTATTTATTTAAAATTGGATTTAGATATATCACTTTATTTTATAATCTGACCCGACACCCGAACCAGACCATATTAAAAACAATTAAAAGATTTGACAACCGACAACTTATCCCTAAAGTTACCGACCCCATGCAAAAAAATTGTGTCCATCATTGCCTAAATTGTTGTTTAGAAGTTTACAACCCCTACAAACTTTTGTTTGCGGGGTAAACCACTTAATAAAATTCAATAACAACATCGACTCGTTTTGAACCAAATCATGATGACACACCACTTAACTATCAAAATGTCTCCTTGTAACATAGTTTTGGAGAAATATATTGGGGTTCGAATCTTAAAGAAGTGAGTGCGGTGAGTTCATGAGTATATTAAGTGTAGAATAAAAATTGAATGGTATTGTTGAAAAGCAATAATAATAAAGTTTATTACATATACCATTTTAGATCTTTCTCTTCCTTTTAAAAAGAAAGTGTAAATGTCTTCGTATGAAAATATAAAGTATATTTGATATCACGATTTTCTAGATACGTACAAGATTATAGATGTACATATTTGATATTGTGATTTCTTTTATTGACAAATATCATTTTATGGATGTAATATATGGCATTATCTCTAAAAAAATACCTTATTACATTACATCTTTTTATATTTTGTTTAGTTACAAGTGAAAATAATCAAATTTGTCCTTGGATATCTAAGGAAAAGACTTGTGAATCTAGTTATTTTTATGAACATGTCATACATCTCCAATGACAAACGATATAAATATCTCTAGGGTCATAGAAGTAAAAGAAATTATAGTTAGAATTTTTGTTACAAAAAGTATTAATCTTGAATTATTTCACCACTCATATTCATAATTGGATTATTACCATGATCTTTAGACATGGTAAGAAGAACCGGTTAAACCAAGAACTAGACTCTTTATTAGTTTGCATCAATCTGTCACTTATGGCCATACCACGTAGTTGTGGTTGAATTGGATAATCTGGTAGTCGTTAAACCTAGTTCTCTTTTGGATCTCAACAAGGCAGCAACTGTTGTACTAAACCAATGTAATGACAGTTGGATGTTGATAAAAACAGTTGCAACCCTATCTTAAAACTTTAAAAGAGAATGGACTGTGTAAATAGATGAGAGGTAGGATAGAAGACACTTATACAAGAAAGAATGCAAGTAACTTTCTTGATGATGGAGTCGTGAAGCTTAAAGAAAAGGGTCAATGTTGTAGCAAGTAAGTGTGTCATATATTGTAACTTTTTAAGTCTTCAAAAATTATGATTATTTATTAACTTTTCATCTTTTATACTATTATATTAATCATAATGTTTTATTATTACTAATGATTATTTTACTATAACTTTAGGATTTTTTTCAAACTTTTACTAGCTTAAAATAAGGGGACCGTTTTCATCTTTATTGTCTTTTCATCTTTTACTATGTTGTATTGTTAATATTTTAACTTTAATTTTAAGGTAGGATTGTAGTAAAAAAAAATATTTAACCTAAAAAGGTTTAAATGATTATGAGTTTGACATGTGTTTAAAGAAAATATATTTTGATCAATGTGTCAAAAACGTTAGGTTATTATGTCTAATATATCATTGTAGCAAAATTCAATTCATTGTGTTAAATTTTTTTATCATTGTGTTTACGTTTTACGTCATTTTGTGTTATTTTTATCATTGTGTTTTTCAAGAATGTTATTTATTAATGTTTTTCTTAAAACTCATAATATTCATTATAACACAATGACGATCAGAAAAAATAATAGACCATTTTATGATTATGTTTTATAAATTATATAAACTTATTCTTATCTTATTATTATGATTTACAATAAAAAGTACACAATGATATTATTTATTCATGTATTTTTTTAAAACTTGTGGTGTTTAGAATAATACAATAACAAACAAAAAAATACAATGAACTATTTTTCATTGTGTTTTATGTTTTATATCATTTGTGTTGTTTTTGTCATTGATTTATTATTAATTTATTATTGTGTTATACATATCATATTTACATAACATGTTATTCACCATTATTATTATTTTTCTATAGTTCATCGTTATAGAAACACATAATAACTAACAAAAAGGATAATGAACTACACTAAATACACAATGAAAAATAGAAATCATATGAACTTTAAAAACATAAAAAAATATTATCTTCTTGTAAAAACATTCGTTTTTATGGTGTAATTCTTTTAAAAAATCATATCGTATATAAAAGTTATGAGCATTTAACAAAAGTAAAGGAACTTGTAAAAAGTCAATAAACATGATCATGATTAAAATACACATCTAACAAACTCATTTCCTACAATTTGATCTTAAGTATTGATTAAATGTATTAATGGTTAAGATTATCTTTTACATTTTTTAGATTTAGAGCTTTTTTTATTTAACCATTCTCTTATAATTAGATCATGTGTAATGGTTGTTTATTTAAAATGTCATCTAGATGTCATGTAGAAAAAAAATCATTTCATTAAAACTCAATTAAATCAAGTGTAGTGATTAACTAATGTTTGAAGTTCTATTGATGCAATAATGTAAACAAGGTTGTGTTTGGAGCCCACTTAAACTATCATGTAGTGATGTTCAGAGCCCAATCATGTCCATATCATCATTATTAGCGTATTTCCCTTGTCCACTACGAGTGTGTTTGGCTAAGCTTATTAGAACTTCCTTATGACTTATGACTTAGCTATAAGTCCTTATACATCCTAAATAGTGTTTTGACAAAGCCATAAGTCCTTTTTATTTCAACTTATCAACTTGGCTTGAAAAGTAGAAATCCATAAGTTGGGTTTCCACAACTTATCAAAACAACTTCTCCTTATCCCACACTATCTCACACAAAAGTCCTAATTACCCTTTTACATGAATAAGCTTACCTAAATACTAACAACTTATTAACTTACTGGTTTTCCCACCTTATAAGCTAATCCAAATATTTTTTAGAAACTCTATTTTTAAAAATCATAAGTTAATAAGTACTTTTACCTATAAGTCTTTATGTCTTTCTATAAGCATAGCCAAACATGTTGTACGTATAGTCTTGATGTTTATTTTGATATTATATATTCTTTTGTTTGAAAAAACAAGTTGATTTTGACGTCATTTAGTTTTCTATACCACTACAACTGAACCGTAGGGTAACAGTTTGATAACATTTCATTATAAAAATATAGCAATATAACTACATTTCTTATTTTCTCTAGAATTTGTACCTTAATAATATAGATTTTCTTAATATTCATATCCATATACTAAAGAAAATTATATAGTTATTTGCATAAGATCCGAAAGGTTACAGCTTCAACATCAGATTTTAGTGTATAGATGCAACAAAGTCTAATGTTAACGCAGAATTAATCGTAAAAAAACAATATAAAAAGGCTACATACTATAAATGAACCAACTTTTAATACGTTTAATATATTAAAAATAAAATATACAACTACTGTTACCTAAATTAAGAAGTGAGTTGATAAACCTCTCAACTATCAAATTAGTGTTTTCCACATCATTATGTTCTTCACGTCACTTAATAAATATTGATTTTAGTTAACTAATTTTCAATTTATAAATTTATTTCGACCTTACAACTAATACATATTACTTACTAACCTTATAAACTCTCTAATGGCAACTTGCTTTTGTAAAGAAATATTACATATTAACTTGATTTTTGGTTTAGTTTTTTTTAAATCGACTTTTAAAGAACATATTTAATCATCTTATCCCTCCTTTCTAAGACACAAATAGTCTTAAAGATTAGTCATCTGAACCCTTAATGTCAACTCTTGACTAACACCAGTGTTCTTTCTTCCTACCTTTGTCTTTGTCGTGCTAGAAATGCATTAAATAATGACCACGTTCGATGCCAACTAATTATTCTTTAAATTTATTTGTCTTGTTTTTTGAAAGAAGAGAATTTTTTAACGATAAAACACATGCATTGTACTCTATATAATTGTTTTATACGACAAGATTTGAATCCGGAGAAAGATGTCTTAGTTACGCCTTGATATCGCTAGATTAACGTATCTGTGTGGATTTTGTGTTTTCTACATCTTACCGTATATATATTTAAATATTATATTTTTGCTTGCCATTTCGTAACGTTTGAGAGAAATAGGGTATGATTGGTTGTAGGATTAGGTACAAATGTAGAATCATCTGGGGCCACTTGAGTGGACTATTTTTTCAATTGGGGTTATTTTTTGGACACAAGTGTAAAGAAGAAGACTAATATTGATTCTCCACTTTGGTTGGTTTATTCCAATCTCAAGGGTTTATTGCCACATTAATAACTTTTCTTTTAAGTTAATCTTGGCATGTTAATGAAGTTAGATTCGAATGGAGGAAGAGATTTTTCTCTAAGTTTAAGGCATGACTATAGTAATTATTTGACCACAATAAGATCCAAATTTGAAGGGTGCAAAATCAGATAATTGTACGTTAAAAAATGTTTTACATTCGACTTTCTAAACTTTTTTGTTAAGACGCATTACTCATTTGCGACTTCTTTTGGGTTGTGTATCGTTTATAGTCACTCATTCTAAAGATTTACTCTTGAAAACTTTCGTCCTAGAATGGTTCCCACAAATATATGTCTAATAAGCTATGAAAAAAAAATTATCTCAAAATTTAATTTCACAACTAGAAACAAGTTATAGAGGAATTATATGTCGGAATTATACCAAGTGGCAATGACAAAATGTTTTGCCAAAATCCCTTTGCGAAACAAGTTTCTTAAGCCATAATCTCAACATGATTGATTCCATCGGTACCGTCAATTATTTACCTGAAAATGAGGATAAGCTATCAACAGATGGGGTTTTGCTCCGATTAGTACTAGAGCAATGCCTTTGGATCAATTTTCTACGATATGTTTTGATGTGATTTATGGTGATTTCAGATAGGTTATTGACACAATTCTTATGGGCATAGAGGATCCGATTTGTGTTCATATGCCATGATCGATTCGTTTAAGAATTAAAGAGAAAAGCAAATGAAATATAGGAAAAAAACTAATAAAATAGTAAGTAGATTTTAATGATTTTTTTCATATATGCAAAATTTGTGAAAAAAGTAAAAATGAAAGTTGTTAATTTCACAAAATTGAGTTTATCATAGATAAATAATCAGTTGATATAACTACTGTAATTTATACATGCCAATTGCTCAACCAAAAAACACATATAAGAAGTTATAAAGTGATTAACATAACAAACGTCAAATTATTTCAAAAAGTAAAAAAAATTAGTTTATTGCTCATATATATTTGTAATAATTTGATTATAAGTTAAATGACAATAATATAAAATTTTACTTATGCGCTAAAAATAAGTTAAAATTTATCATTTATATCTATTATAAGTACTTAAAAGACATCCTTGTGAAAATTGATGTACTCATCAATGAAATGTTATGAGTATTTTTTTTGAATCAAATGTTATGAGTTTAAATTTTTTAAAATTTTAGATATGTTGATTTAAATAGTAGTGTAGGTCTACATTAGGATGCGTGTTGGCGAGAGAAAAAAAATCACATCCATTTTAAGTGATGACAAGTTTCAATTTTGATAGGTAGATATTTTAGAACTTAAGTTTTTTACTGGTTGAGTTTTAAAAAGTTTAATATTATATTTATTTCTTTTATTTTATATTAATTGGAAAGGGAAAGACATAGAAGCTTCTAACTGAATTCAACTCATTTTGTGCGCAACAAGTAACATCTATTTAGATCACGTGTGGATATTAAAATATTTTTATTGTTCCCTTTTGTAATAAAAAAAATAATAAATGAACGAGGTTGATATCTTAAGAAACCGTTTCTGTAGGTATTAGTATTTTATGTATAAATCACAATAAAAAGCAACGTTGATAATAAAAGAATATTAGTTCGAATTTGATATGTACGTTACTAGAAAAAATAAATAAATAATCATTCACAATCGTAGAAAAATAATATCCATCAACGATAGATCCCATTAAAAGTCAAGTAAACTATTAAAAAGGAATATGAAATTATTTTTTGGTGATAAACGACAACGAACAAAGGTTGTTGAGATTATTACCGACATATTAGCAACATACAACAACTACATTGGTCGTTGTTGTTGGAGCATATATTATCATATATAACGTGTCCGTCGTTTGACGAATAGCCTAGGCTTAATGTAATACACCTGATATGTTGTAAACACATGAAACTGAGTCATTCGCAGGAGCATATGCGAATGAGACTCGGTCGTACGACTGAGCCATGCTAATGGACCAGTCATGCGACTGAGAGATGCTATTGGGCCATTCGTAAGACTGAACTATAAGTATGGTCCAGTCGTACAATTGAACTATACGCATGGTCCAATCGTACGAATGGGCCCAATCGCATCTGATATGTGCTGAGGCCTATAAATACCAGTTTCATTGTGTAGAGAGGTAAAGTTATGAGAGTGTGCTCGTGGCCTAGGTGCTGCCGGATGAGAGGGGAGATCATGCTCAATCTCCTCTTGCCAAGAGCCGTGATTCTTTTGTTTAACGAGCTTGTAATCATTAGGTTTTATCAATGAAACCATTCTATTATTGTCCGTTCTCTTGTTTGTCTCTTGGTTTTTTTCCCTTCCGTCAAGAACACGCTCGGATGTCAATCATTCTAGCAACCTGAGCTCTTGATTTCTGGATCTATTTCATGTTCTTTGACGTTAAACCCATTTCGTGTTCTTCGTGTTTTGCTCAGATCTTGTTACGTGTGTTGTTTCTTGGTTAAAATCGAACTCGGAACCATGTTCTTATCACCCTTGCGAATCTTATGATGTCTTTTTTGTTTCGGTTCATGTAAAATTCATCAGATTAGGGTTTTTGGCAGCCATGGCGGCTGCAGATCTGAAAATCTGCGTGCAGTTCCGCTCATGCGACTGGACCATGCTAATGGACCATTCGTACGACTGGACCATGCCTCTAGACCAGTCTTATGTCCAGTCGTGCTATTGGACCAGTCTTATATTCAGTCATGCTACTGGACCAGTCTTATGTCCAGTCGTGCTACTGGACCAGTCTTATGTCCAATCATGCTACTGGACCAGTCTTATGACCAGTCACCCAAATATATCATTCGTATAATCCATTCACACGAATGTGATATTTTTCCTCCATGTCATACGAATGAACGGTATTCTAGACCAAAAAAAATTCTGGAACTGCCTCTTGCACAGATTTATGGATGAGCAAATCACATTCACCCTGAGGTTCTTTTGTCAAATAAGTTCGATGGATACCCCATTATTCGTTGGACTTCCAGAATAGATGAATGTAGTTAGAACACAAAAGAGAGAAGAGAAGATGTCAGCAATCGGTGCTGATTTTGTGGGAGAGTCAAGAGCATTTGACTATGTATGGGCCAATCAAGTTATATTTATCCGCACAGAGAGGATTCTGATTCTTAGGTGGGATCCATGTATAGAGAAATTGAAAATGCAATCAGAAAGTGATTATGTGAGCTAGTTTCTGATGATGAATCTAAGTGCATGCTGATTTGTTTGAGATTGTCAGCTGTGAATTGGAACCTTCTACTTTTTGCCCAATACACCGTATGAAAACGCCAGGAGAGCATAATGTTTATATATTGGAATATGCTGAATTTGAGGGGGAATTTCTGCAGGTGTTAATGTTAATTCATGCGTTCATTTTTTTATTTGTTTAAAGTGTTTAAATGTATGCTTTTAACGTGATTTTCCTATCGAGCGTAATCACTTTGTGTTAGGTTTGAATTATAGGTGGGGGAAGCTTAAATAATGTATTCAAAGGTTGCACAAAGATTGGATGATATATGGATGAAAAGGGATAAAGAAAATGAAAAAATTGGTGCAAAATGAGCATACGACGTAACTTACGTCCTAAAGAAAGTAAGCTACTTTCTTTCTAAAACTGATAGTTTTTTGGACGTAAGACTGAGGCTAACCACGTATATCATGGGGGAGGACATAATTTACGTCCCTAAGGACGTAACTTACGTCTTAGGGTCGGATTTGACGCAATTTTCTAGATTTTGACCATATTTAAGAAGGGTTATCAATTCTAAAAACCCTAATTCGCATTGGGAGCAAAAATGGACGAACTTGGACGATTCTGAGGTCAATTCTACTTCTCAAACTCATTCCAATCCATCAATTCATGTTCCAATCCGATCTTGTTGCCGAATTCATGAAGATGCAAGGCTAAACTTTTCGTGATCTACCTCAGGTATTAGGTTTCGTGTTTTTAGGTTTTTCGTTTTATAGTAAATTTGTGTTGGGAATAAACTTTAGAACCTGTTAAGTTCTTTAATAAGTTTAACTTGTGTTTGATTGTTTAAACAATTGTTTTAGTAAATCTTGATTTGAATTTTATATAATTACCCGCAAGTTGTATGATTGCAAGGTTTTGATTGTTAATTCAATTGACATGGTGTACTAGGACCCGTTAAGTCTTGGTTATCTCTGTCACTTAATCATTACACGTATAGAATCCCCGTTATGGATTTTCCACCGAGTTGAAATAGGCGATTACCGAGAACCGATCCTGAATCCCAAGGTGGATTACCCTTTTTCATAATCGTCTTCTAATCAATGTTCATTACTTGCAATTTGTTTTCTTAATTCATTTTTTATTCATTCTAAAATTCACTTTCCACAGCCAAGAGGCAATAGTTTGATAATCCATTAGTTTAATCCATTTTCTTACAAATCAAAGTACAACACACCGACCACTAATTCCACGAGGTTCGACAACCCTACTTACCCCTAACTAGTTAAGGTGAATAGGAACACACATTTTACATCTTATTTGATTGATACTTCGACATCGATCAAATTTTGGCGCCATTGTCGGGGAATCGGTGCGCTTGGTATTTTGCTATTTGATTTGTTTTAGTTTTTGTTATTCGTTTTGCTTTAATTCTTTATTTCCTTGTTACGCCTGGTTTTTTTATTGTGTAGGTGAAAAATTGCATGCATACTCGCTATTCAGGTAGGAAATCACCATTAGTATTCGATCCAAAAATAGAGAAATTAACAAGGTATAATCGTGTTCTGCATCAATCAGGGCTACCAACTACATCAATTTCACAAGCTATTGATCAAGCAGTTGACAGTTTATCTGATTCAACCCAATTGGAAAACCCAAATAACCAATCACCTCAAAATCCAAACCCCCCTCCTAATAACCAAAATCAAAACCCAAATCCACCCTACCACCAAATAACAACCGCAACAATAACTTGAATCAACCACCACCCAACAATGTGAATCAAAATAACCTCAATCAAGGTGATGACTTTAATCATATGAGCATGCATAGTGTTCATACGGGTGATGAATATTATGAAAATGAATGGAATAATAATGAAGAAGTTCATAATGGTGCAAATTATGATGCTTGGGATGGAAATTTTGGTGGTGGTGATGGACAAAATGGAAATAACAATTGGGGGAATGATCAACATGGGTGGAATGCACCACCTATCAACCAACAACGGGGTAGGGTTAACAATAGTGCCAATCAACCAAGAAGACCTCAAAGTGCTCAAGTACGAGGTATGGATAGTCATTTCAGACATGTTATTTCTGAAAATCCAAATCCTATTGCACCTCCAAATCGTAGAGGAAGAGCTTTTGATGTACGCTCTCATTATCTCACCATTCTTCTTGCATTTAGAGGCACTGCAACCGAAGAACCATATGTGCATCTTGCTGAATTTGATGCCATATGCAATACTATTGGTGGAAATGACTTTACACAAGATGAAGTGAGGCTGCAATTGTTTCAATTCACCTTGAAAGATAGAGCGAAGCAATGGTTCCTTACTTTACCCAATAATAGTATTCACACAGGGCAAGAAATGCAACAAACATTTTTGGATGAATACTATTCTATGGTAAAACTAGTGACACGAGACATGCTATTCGATCCTTTCAACAACAAGCAGGAGAACAGTTTCATGAAGCATTCACAAGGTTTAAGTAACTGATCCGTATGTGCCCACATCATCAAATTGAATGTTGGGAATTGATAAAGGCTTTCTTGGATGGAGTGACCAATGAAGAGAGGAAGTCTTTATATTCTACAAGCAATGGCACATTCTTTTCTAACCATGAGGATGCAGATTGGGAATTTTTAGAAAGGATGTGTAGGAACTCCAAAGCACAAGCCTCTGCTAGTAGGCGATCAAAATCTAATGCGACAAGATCGACCACGGTTGATTATGAAACTAAAGAGAGAATTGTATCGTTGGAGAAACAATTGGTAAATCTGGGAAGAACAGGTGTGAAGGAAGTTGCAAATGTGGGCTATGACGTATGTGAAGAATGTGGTGAACTGGGTTATAATGGTGAGTCTTGTCCCGTGGTAATAGGAAGAAGTGAAGAAGTCAATCAAATTTACAGAGACAAGAAGCAATTCGATATGAGTTCAAATACTTATCATCCTGGATTGAGGAATCATCCTAATTTCAAATATGGTAATGCTTCAAACCAGATGAACCCTAACTTTTAAGGCAATAATCAAGGCGGTCAAACATATCAAAATCGAACACAAGGGAATTAAAATTCAAGTGGTTATCAAAGAACTTCATATTCTCAAGGAAACAATCAAGGGAGCTACAATCATGGGGGTCAACAAAGGAGTTCATCACGAAGTTATCAAGGAAATCCTTTATCGAGACAAACTGGTGGCGAAGACGCTACACATGTAAAGTTAGATGCTTTAATGAACATAATGAAAGAGAATATGCAAGAGAATAAGAGGGAGAATGAAATTAGAGATAAAGCTTATGAAGCATTAAACAAGCAAGTGGGACAATTAGTTGAGGACGTGGATCAAATTAAGCGGAACCCTGGAAAGTTACCGAGTGATACCACAATCAATCCTCAACATCAAAGAACCAACACATAAAAAATGAGAAATGTTCATATCAATTCGGTTAGTATCCTTCCTCACTCTTTATTTATTGATAATAACTTTACTTCTTTTCCACAACAAGTTACAAATTAGGAAGATAAAGTCGATAAAGTGGAAGATAGTGACCCAGGAGCACCAATCATTCCAATAAAAGTAGGGAAGTTGAAGATAAAAAGATGTAACACCCGGTTATTTATCCCTTTTGAAGCCGCCGAAAGGAGAAAAAAAGAAATAAAGCTCAAAGTCAAGGGACCAAACTTGCCAACGAGAGAAAGTTGGGAAAGTGGGAGTATTTAAGGGAGAGGGCAACTCTTACCCTCTCCCCACACCCACCAAAATCAGCCATCAAATAAGAGAAGAGAGAAAGAAGAGAAAAGAGGAAAAAGTGTTGGTTCGGGTTGGTTCGAGTGGCCAAAATAGTTGAGAAGCGAGTCAAATCGAAGCTCTTCTCGTCATGGTCGTTTGTGTGAGTTCTAGAACCCCTCCTTTAAACGTTTTTGAATGATTTTGGGCTGGAACACATCTGAAAATCGGGTTTTTGAGTGTGTGCATGTTTGACCCGTTTATGTATGTGTATGTGTATGTATGATGCGTTTGAGTCTTGATTGTGAGCTTGTGTATGCTTGAATTGTGTTGTGGTATGCATCCCTAAGGTTGGTCGATTTGGGTTTAAAATGGGTTTAGATGAGTTTGGAGGCTGAAAACCCTCGGCTGCAGTCGGGATGAACTGCATTCTGCATCAGCTAGGACTAGGCGACCGACTGGAGTCCGAATGGGTCCATTCGCACGATTGAAAGACCAGTCGCATGGAGGTCATGCGATTGAAGGTCCAGTCGCATAAGTGCTCATCCGCATTAGTCCGATCCGCATGAGGTCCATCTGCATTAGTCCATTCGCACGATTGGGTGTTCATTCGCATGAGTGTTCATCCATATTGGTTCATTCACATGATGTTCAATCGCATGGAGGCCATGCGACTGAAGGGTGTCCATATGCCTGAATAGGGCTGTTGCGCCCGAGGAAAGTGTAGTTTGACTTCTGACTTTCGGGGGAAAGTGCATATGTAAGTTTTGACGTAAAAGTTCCCGTAAGGGCATGTAAGATGACAATTGAGGCCTTAGAGTACACGTAGGGCATGATGATGATGATGTTGAATGTTTATGCATGATATGTATGTATGATGTTGCCCTGTATGATGATGATGATTGTGTATGATATGTTCCTTATTATGATGTATGTTTATCTTTCCTGTGGCTTTATGTGTTATGTTAATGAATGAACCGAAAGTATTATGTAACGTAAAGCAAAAGATAATGAAAGAGGAACATGATGAATGAATGCATGCATTAACGAATGAATGAATGTAAGAAGGCTTACAAGCAAATGTATGGAGGTGCACACTCGATGAAGGCGTTAGCTCAACGGTGTGCGGGTTAGCTACCCCGAAGGATGCACACTGGGGTCCAATCTTTGTGATTGACCATATGAATGGGATCCTGGCCGCTTGCCGTAGGTGCTAGAGTCAGCTTCGTGCACAAAGTTCGAGGTCTATGAAAGACCTCAGGCTCAGTTACCCGCTTCGTGCACAATGTTCGGGGTATAGCATATGAAATTGATCCAGAATGAAAGAGAAAAGATAAATGGTGAATGTACTTGCCCTAGGTACTGCAGTCAGCTTCGTGCCCAATGTTCGAGGTTTATGAAAGACCTCAGGCCCAGGCACCCGCTTCGTGCACAATGTTCGGGGTAATGTACATGTCACTGGAAGTAATGAAGGAACGAACGAAAGTAAGAATGTATGAAAGAATGAAAGTTAACGTATAGATTATGAAGATAATAATGATGTTATCTGTATATGTATGATGTATGATCGCATGAACGTGAAGTATGATTTTTAACAAGAGATAAGTATGTTTCATTTATAAAACTAGAACTCACTCAGTAACGCTGACTTTGATGTGTTTTGAGTTGGCAGGTAATGATTGCTGAGGATGGCACGGGAGGCTACTCGGATCTTTGGGATGGCATTCTTTTGATTAATGTTTTTGCATTGTAATGCGAACAAACTATTTTGTAATGAATGTTGTATTAACTTGCAAAAACATTTATATGGAAACGAAAGATTATTTTAGTGTTCCGCTGTGATGTTTATGAAATACGAATGTAAATATATGTTTTATGTGCGACGAGAATCCAACTGTAAGCGTCCCGGGAACGGGGCCTTACAAGTTGGTATCAGAGCCAAAGTTTAGGTGAAATGTGTAAATTTTCAAAATAAACCTTAACTTAAACTGAGAATGGGACGGAAAGGGGATGGGATGCCAATCTGAGTAGCTGCGTGACATTAGGTATTTTCTTTAAAGTTAACCGGTTTTATATGCGCATGGTATGTGGTTATGTGTTGTATATAGATTTAAATACTGATGTAGTCAGGACAGGTAAGGCTTGGGGTATGAAGAGTAAAGTAAGTGGCTAATCACAACTGGCCACTATAATTAGGGACTTACTATACTTGACATAAACTGAGCTGTTCCCTTGAATGACCGTGTTGGTGTTTGAATCTTTCAGTGTGCGTGTGAATGGCCGGTGGTAGATATTCGAAAGCTTCAAGAGGTGGAGGTCACGGTGCTGAACCGCGACCCAAGAGAGGGAGACCCAGAGTTGAGAAGGTTGTTCATTAAGAACCAAAGACCCCTCATCTAGAGGGTGGTGACGAGAGCGCCAATCTGAGAGCCTCAGAAAAGGAGGCCGTGGTGGAAGGAGTTCATCAGGTCATGCAGACGATCCTACCGTCTGTGGTGACCGAAGTGATCAATGCAGTAAGAGAAGGGAAAAAAAGGAGAGGAACAGGTCCTCGGGAGAACAGGAACAACCAGAGCCGGAAATGGTTCTCTCGGATGATGAAGAAGAAGAGCCTGTGCATTTATGAGATGCAAGCCCCCAACTTTTGATGGTAACGACACTGCTGCTGCTGCTCACCGGTGGGTGAGGGAAATGGAGGTTGTTCTTGATATTAGTGAGTGCCGTGAAGATCAAAAGGTGAAGTTTGCTACCCACTCTTTTATGGATTCGGTTCTATGCTGGTGGGACAACATTGTCCAAGCCGAGGGTAGCAGGGCCATCGGGAGGATGAGATGGTCTGAGCTGAAAAAGTTGGTGATCGAGGAGTTTTGTCCTCATCGGGAAATGGACAAGGTCGAAAGGGAGTTCTTGCAACTGGATGCGGGAACTATGACGCACCAACAGTACACCATGAAATTCAACGAGATTGCACGTCTGGTGCCGGATTAGGTGACACCTTTGTCACGGAAGATTAAAAGATACATTCAAGGTTTGCCAGCATATATTCGCAGGCACATGATCGCTGCCCGGCCGAGCACGTTTAGGTCGGCGGTGGATTTGGCAGGGAGATTGTATGATGAGATGATAGTGGTGGTGACTAAAGGTGGCAAGAAGGGTGGTGGTGATCGAAACTGGCAGGGGAAGAGGTTTGGTCGGGGTGATGCCTCGACGGTTAACAAGAGGGCACGGGTGGACGATCGTCATGTGGTCGTATCGGGTGTTGGTATAAGGAAGTGTGGCAAGTGCGGGAAGGAGCAAAGTGGCGAGTGTAGATGGGGGTTGAACATTTGTTTCAAATGTGGAAAGCCTACTCATATGGCTAGAGATTGCAGGGGTGTGAGATGTTTTAACTGTGGAGAAAATGGTCATATGGGTAAAGATTGTAGGAAGCCAAGGGCTGAGAGTTCTAGGGCAAAGAAGCCGGGAGGTGAAGGGCCGAGGGCGAGTGTCAGAGCATTCACTATGACATAGGAGGAAGCTAGGATGGACCCTGATGTTGTGTCCGGTACGTTTCTAGTGAACCAAACTTTAGCTTTTGTGTTATTTGATTCGGGTGCCAGTAAAAGCTTTATTTCTGCTGCTTCTTGTGCTAAGTTGCCTGTTATTAGTAGACGTGTTGATGCACCCTTTGATGTAAAAACTGTCATAGGTAAGTCTACCAGGATTTCCGAGATGATAGACAACTGTGATGTGGAACTTGAGGGTCATAAGTTTCCTGTTAGACCATTTGTAATGACCTTAGGTGGTTTCGATTTGGTTTTTGGGACGGATTGGTTGGCGGACTTCGAGGCGAACATTGTGTGTCGCAAGAAGATGATTCGTTTGACGACGCCTGATGGTAGTTCAGTGACGATTTATGGTGATCGGGTTACTACGATTCCGAAAGTGATCTCGATGACGGTGGCGGGAAAGTGTATGAGGCGTGGATGTAGTGCCTACTTGGCCTATGTAAAGGATGTGGATACGCCAACACCACAATTATCCGATGTCCTGGTTGTGTGTGACTTTCCAGACGTATTCCCAGAAGACTTACCGGGAGTGCCACCTGACCGTGAGATTGAATTTCAATTTGATCTAATACCGGGTGCCTAACCTGTTGCCAAGGCACCGTATCGGTTAGCTCCGACAGAGATGAAAGAGCTGATGGATCAGTTGCAAGAGTTGCTCGATAAAGGGTTCATTAGACCGAGTATCTCTCCTTGGGGTGCTCTGGTCCTGTTTGTAAAGAAGAAGGACGGTAGTATGAGGATGTGTATCGACTACCGTGAGATGAATAAGTTGACAGTGAAGAACCGCTACGCCTTACCAAGGATAGACGATTTGTTTGATCAACTTCAAGGTGCCAGTTGGTTCTCAAGAATAGATCTCCGATCGGGCTACCATCAGTTGAAGGTGAAGGAACAAGACATCCCTAAAACAGCTTTTCGCATGCGGTATGGTCACTACGAGTTTCTTGTCATGTTTTTTGGTTTGACCAATGCGCCAGCTGCTTTTATGGATCTGACGAAACGTGTGTGTCGGCTGATGTTGGATAAATCAGTGATTGTGTTTATTGATGATATCCTGATTTATTCAAAGAGCGAGATAGAACATGCCGGTTATATTCGGGAGGTTTTGGAGACGTTGAGAAAGGAGAAGCTGTATGCCAAATTCTCCAAGTGCGCGTTCTGGTTGCGCGATGTTCAGTTCTTGGGTCATGTGGTGAATCCCAACGGGATTATGGTGGACCCGACAAATATGGAGGCGGTTATGCTATGGAAGTCACCGAATACGCCATCCGAGATTTGTAGCTTCTTGGGTTTGGCGGGCTACTATAGAAGGTTTATTCAAGACTTTTCCAAGATCGCTTCCCCACTTACTATTGGATCAAGAAGAAGGCTAATGCTACCTAAACTATGTCACTTAAGTTATTTTGGTGCTGCATGCAAAGGCTTCCGAAGCTTAACATGGAACTTCCGTAGGTTGTAGAGTTCTTCCGAAGACAAAGAGAAAGATCAACTTCCGAAGACAGAACTCTACTTCCAAAGACAAGTGCATACTTCCAAAGTTCAAGACTTAGAAGAATAAAGTAAAGACCATTTCCGAAGTATGATGAAAAGAAGAAGTCTCCAAGCCTTGAAAGAAGCAGCCTCTTCCGAAGTATA
>BJCM01269664.1:0-55311 GCA_018326385.1 Flaveria bidentis
ACAAACAATTGTAATCAATTCAAGCAAAATCAACAAATTCACAGTTCATTGATATAGCTAAGACAATTACAAGAGTAAGAAAGTAGTTAACAATTCAAGCACACACTCTCTCAATAACTACTTTGCAACTGCTTTTCAAAACTTCTAACTAACTCTCTAGTCTAAGCTATTTATACTAGAAACTAAGGAACTAACAATTTACAAAACTAGTCCCTATACTAGTACAAAATATAAAATATACAATAAAAGACTAAATGTTAATCTTTCAAGGGTTCTAACATAAGTTTTTGTAATTTAAAATTTGCTAATTCAATTGAAAAATATGCATGTTTCATGGCATTTTACTAGGTTTAATCTCAAAAGTGTCAACTTAAATCTGTAACGAGTACATTCTCTATTCTTAGTGTATGAAACATTTTGAGACACTTTTATTCATGTAGGGCACCCAAATCACTTTCATAGAAACAATCCTTCAGAACAAGAGTGTATAACCACTGTAAATCCTATGCTATATCTTTCAACATTGTATGTCAAAGAGGGGTTAGGATGGAATTCATTCCTTGTACACATTGCATCTCCAATAGTAGTTATTGCCACTAATAGAAGGTTTAATATGGCAAAGTGGATCTTGAACGGGTTTGTTTTTAATCTTGAAAAAGGAATGAGGAATAAGTACTTGATGTAACATAGATTTCTACAAATGATTATAAATGAAGAATATCTTGATCTGCATGCTTATGGAGTGAGTGGAGAAAGATTGGAGTTGGAACATACGTCTAAACTATGTATAAAAGACTTGCTATGGTTACTGGTGCATAGAATGTTCCCATGTTTGATTATAAAACGGAAGTAACAAGGGATGAAATGAACATAATTGAAGATCACTTTCATTTGATTGATGATGAACTAGTTGATCCAAGTGATTTGATAGAATAAATTCCTCAAGGATTGTCTGATTCTGAGTCTAAAGTCAATGAGGATGATGAAGAAGATGAATTTGAATATAAAAATGTAGAAAGTTCATCTTCAAGTGATGATAATGATTATGATGATAATGCTAGAGGAAATAAAGGTGAATGTGATAAAGAAGTAGATAACGATGTTCATAGTGAAGAAACTAAATCTGATTATATGAATGAAAATGTTGATGATATTAATGATGTTAATGATGTACATGAAGGTGTAGATGAAGGAATTGAACAACAACAAAACATGAATTTATATTACACTGATGTAGATATGTCTTAGCCTATTATTCAAAGTAAATCTCCTGTTGTTGAATCACCAAACCAAATACCATAAGAGAATATGATTGCTTAGGAGTCTTCCCTCATGTCAACACAAGATGTTATAGTCCAAGAAGAAAACTTGAACAATGAATTGACTATAGATTCTTTGAAAGAAAAGAATGTTGAACAACATGAGATGATTGAGAAGCTGAAAGAAGAAAATGATCACTTGAAAGCTGATTATTAAAGAAAGAATAGAAAATTGATGAGTTGGAAGAAATTCAAGAGATGAATTTGAAGAATTTTGATGTATTATTAAGAGATTATGACATACTTGATGAAAATTTCAAAATTTGAATGATGATTATGATAAATTGAAGGAAGAGTATGAGAGTATGAAAGCATCTTCCGAAACCAAAGACCAAGAATCTTTTCTAATTGTACAAGAAGTAGCACCTGATTTACAATCTATTGGAGTGAAAAGATTATCTAAGGCTGCAAAAGGAAAAAGAATGATAGAAGAACCATTGGCAGAATCATCTTCTAACCCTCAATCAAAAATGCAAAAAATTATATCTAGAACTTTAAATGTAGATGAACCTTCAATTCAAAAAGTTGATAAAGTGAATGCTAAAAAGAAAATTGAAGCATTGGATAATTTGGATTCAGATTTCTGGATGATTGGTATTAGAAGAAGAAGATATTATTGAAGTTGTTCATTCTCCAATTAAAGTTGTACATGAATACCTCCCAATGGACATTGAGGATATATATACTTATCTAGTGCAAAAGAAACATAGTTGTGTATTCTTGGATGGTCTAACTGTCTCTCAAATCAATGAAGAGTATGAGAAATGCTTGATAGTAGAGACAACGGCTCCTGTGGATCCAAATGAGATATGTGTGGACCATGGAGAATGAGTTCTAATGAATAAACATATTAACATTGAAGATATTCCAACTTCAGAAATTCACCATCCAGATCCTAAAGATTTGAGTATTCTTGAGCTAAGATTGTGGTTACAATCTAGGACTTATCCAAGGAAGAGACTTAACAGACTAAAATCTACATCTCTACGGAACATAGTTAGAAGTTTTCAAGATACTTAGAAACAAAACAACAATATGATTGTGTTAGATATAGACCATCCATAACACTTGAAGATTACTAAAAGAAATAGAATGTTTAAACCTCAAGATATAAAATCATCAGAGTTTGTGAAGAGAAGTCATGAAAAAAGAAACAATTTATTTATATGTTTCCTAGGAATGAGAAGCAAGCTTATACGGTCTTTATTAAGCAAAAACAACTCTGGAACAAAGCAAGATCTATGGGTGACATTGTGAAAAATGTATTGCACACAGGCCAATCAATCTCTGAGTAACTTAATGCTATGATTGTGTCTGATAACACAAAAGTGGTTAGGATTATAGCCTGGAAATATGAAGAGATCTTTGATGCATTTTTGATAAAGCGTATGAATACAATTTGTGATGTTTATCAATTTTACTCAAGCATTATTGCTTAACCAGTTCAAGATCTTAACTAGTTAAACAAGTTACCTCTGATTATTCCTACAAAGGCAACTTGAGGTGAAAACTGTATTAAGCTTATGAATTATGGCATTACTAGGATGTAGTCTTAACTCAAAATAGATGTGATCAAGAAGACAAAGAATATTTCCATACTTTGAAAAGCAAAATGAAGGTGGCTACTAGCTCAGAAGAAGAAGAAAGATTTCTTGATGCCTATAGTGATTAATACTTTGTTAAAGTTACAAATCCAGGTTTGAAAGTGACTGATGGTACTCAAACCTCAAAGCCGATTTCGAGGTGGTTCTATCACGCAAATTCATTCCAGTTGATGCTAGTTTGAAACCTGGATGATTGGGACCAAGATATGATATATTTGTTAGGAGTTTTTGAATTTGAACTTCTACATGCAAGTTATATTTCTTTCTTGTCAAATTAGGAGTTTGTGTGTGTATCTTTTGAAATTGCATATAATGATAAGAAATACTTCATAACAATCATCAAGGTTATGGATGTAGCTACGTAGCGAATTTCATTGAGGAAAGCTATAGATTATGCCAATATTGTTAAGAAAGACATAAAGAATATTGACTATATGATGATTTCTAGAAAATGGGTGTTCGAAATTCAGTCTCACGATCATCCTAAATCGCTTGAGTTCTATGCAAACATTGACATAGAAGGACTATCAAAGGAAATACCAGAGGCTATGGACAAGATGGAGAACAAGACCAATGAGTCAAAGCCTAAGCAAGCCATTCTAGCAAAGAATTCAAGTCAACTATCAAGAAAGCTTTGAGAGAGTTAGAAATATACTAAGACAAGACGGTGTTCAAGATAAAAGAAGAACCTAAAGATTCGAGTTGAACTGAAGAGAATGCAAATTGTAGATACATGTGTACCTACTTTTTGAACTTAATGTAATATGCCTTTATTGTCTTACACATATGTAATAGATTGGGTACTTAATGAAATACAAATGTCTAGTTGTGCTTATAATGTTTATTATTTCATTAATTAGTAGTTTAACGCTTATTGAATTGACTACATAGGTTTGTGGTTGTTTGAACTAATATTAGTAAGGTAATGATTCATAAATATATTCAAACTTAGTACTATGAAGTTCTCCTGCTAATGGCCAATGCTAATGGACCATACGCATGAACAACTTCATGCGGATGACTCAATCGCACGACTTAACCAGGAGACTGGATCAGTCGCATGAGTGTAACATGAGATTGACTCAATAGCACGACTGAACACTCAGTTGTACGAATGGATCAACCACATGGCTCAATCACACGACTGAATCATGGTTCAGTCGCCCGAATGAGAAACCCTAACCTATAAATACCACCTGATTTGTGGAAAAACGTAAGAATTAAGAACACTTCGACTACATCCGTACCCTAGCCGTCCAGAGACCCCTAAGAACCTGTTCCTAGTTCATAGATCGCACAAGATCGATTCCAAATCGTTCTTAACGTTTAGAATCAATCCATAATTGTTTCTATTTGATTGGATCGCCAATCAAATAGGATTCCGCACTATTTGATTCGGTATACACGTTAGTATTTTGTTCAATACACAATTCTAACAAGTGGTATCAGAGCTTTGGCTCCTGATTTACGTGTGATTCAATCATTTTTGATACAAAAATTGTGTTTTTCGCTAAAAACGCAATCTTTTTGTGTCAAACAGTGTCTTAGACGTCTCCTATTCATAAAGTTTAGTTTTTTCGGTGTATGACAATTATGGTTAGTGAAAATTCGTGTTATTGAGGCCAAAACACCTTAAACCTACGAATTTTCAAAATCCAGCAGCTTCAGTCGCAGGATTGACTCAATCGCGCGATTGAATACACGCATCCCTTATACGCACGATTGGATTCATTCGTACGACCATTCGTATGACTGAGAAGTCTATTCGCATTGTTCAACCACACTTGTTCATTCGCCCGATTGAATCATTCGCATTAGTTCAGTCGCACGATTGAACCAACCGCATTGTTCAATCGCACGAATAGCCCAATCGCACACCTTCATTCGTACAATTGAAACAGTTTGTTACAATGACTAAAGTTAATAGCAATGGAGGACCAATACTCAGCATTCACAGCAGGGAGAGACTCACGTATTCAGAATTTACTACTACTGGAGAATGAAGTGGGGAATCACAATAAACCCCCTAAGCTAATCATGTTTGACGAATACCCACAATGGAAGCAACGTTTCGAGATCTACTTAAATGGAGTAGATCCCAATCTGTGGGAATCTATAGAGACAGGGTACAGCATGCCAGTAGGAGCTGATAGTGTCAAACTTACATTGGGTGGCATGATTGATGGACAAAAGGTCAAATACAATGCTGAGAAGAATGTCTATGCTTTGCTTACACAGTCAATTCTGAAGAAAATTTTCCATCAATTTTGAGTATACACAAGCAAAGAAATTATGGGATGCGTTGGAGAAGAGATATGATGGGAACGTATCATTAAAGGCCATAAAGGCTAAGGCTTTGAAGAAGGAGTTTGACAACTTCTCTTCGATGGGTAAAGAAAGTCTGGACGATGTTATCGATAGGTTCAACCACTTGATGAGTGAGATGCACACTCATGGAGTAACGACGTCAATGGAAGACAAAGTGTCAAACTTTGCTGACGGGTTGCCGGAAAAATGGGTTTCTTTTGTCCCCAATCTCAAACAGAATGATATGCTTACGAAGTTAGATATAAATGACTTCATTCAAAACTGAGAGTGGAAAAGCTGAGGATGAAGTATATAGCCAAAAAGTCTACTTATGATCAGAATCCAGCGCTGTACAACGCGACTCCTCAAGCCAAAACATATGGAGCACCGCTTCAGACAACTTTTGTGTCAAGTTCAGCTGGTTCTTCTCAAGCCTCTACTTCAGTGTCGGAAACATCAGGGTTGTCTATTACCCAATACATTGTACCTGAAGCCAATGCAGCAAAACTGAAGACCAAGAATCTCGGTAATGTGACAGTTGAGGTAGCTAAAGAGCACATGGATCTTTTAGCTGCTGTAGTCCACTCCTATGATGGAATAATTATTGGAAAAATTGGGTACTTCCATCTGGCTGATGAGGATTACGAGCAGGTGGATGAGACAGAGCTAGAACGGATGGATATAATGTGGGCCTTAGCGAGTGCTATCCGACGAGCTAAGAAGTTTGTCAAGAAGACCGGACAGAACTTGGTTGCAACTAAGGACACTACTTTTGGATTCGACAAGACCAGGGTGGCCTGTTTCAACTATGGCAAGAAGGGGCACTTCAGACGTGTGTGCGTGAAGCCTAAGAAGACTGGAAATGGGAATCCTTTCTCATCCTTTAATCATCAGGATAAAGCCACTAGTAGTCCTACTTCATCAGGCAAGGATCCTAAAGCCTTGACTGCTCATGATGATAAAGGATAGGACTGGAGCTTTCGGTTTGTCTCACCGGGAGAAACCAACATTGCTAGTGTGGAGGATATAGATGACGATTCAGCTAGGAAAGGAGATATTGCAGCGGAACTTGCGATGTCCAACTCTGAAGAGACTGCACTAGTGGTCAACTACCTGCCTGAATAAGGGAAAACTACAACAACATTAGAATCACCTGAACCAGAAACACCAAACTCTGTTCTAATGGCTGATACATCTGCACCTCCTCAAGTAAGTACTACTAACCAACTTTTTAATAATCATGCTTGTTCTCATTGTAATAAATTTAGAGAAAGCATAGATTTAAAATTTTCCAGCTTATTAGATCATAATGATAGCTTAGTAAAGGACTTGCAACTATGCACTGAAGCCAATAGAGCTCTAAAACAAAATGAGCACAGTTACAAATAGAAGATAGACCTTTTGAACAAACAGCTTAGGGAAACAGAATTAGTTGCCTTAAACCAAACTAATGACATTAGGTACTATCATAACTCCCTAGAAGACACTAAGAAACAAAAGGCAGTTTTAGAAGTAGAAGTTAATTCATTAAAGCAAAAACTGCATAGTTTGACAAGTTCATCCCATATTGTCCAACACTTTGTGAGAGAGCGTAATAATGGGGAGGGATTATGATATAATGTGGTTCCACCACCACCTAAGACCTTGATGAACACGAAAAGTAAACCAATCAATAACATTCCAATCAAGGATCATGTGGTGTCCACTCCTCTTGTAACTGATACAAATTCCACTTGTAAATTAAATGAATCTGGAACTAAACAAAAGGAGGCCACGTCAAAGACAAAAGGCAAAATGCCTTATGTTAATCAGGGAAAAAGAGTTTGAAAAGATTTATATAAAGTCTGGTTCAAACACAGTCAAATCTGAACCTAAAAAGAACATTAATGTTAACCAATCACGTGCATCATGTCAAAGTCCAGGTAAACAAAATGGAAAAGATGTTAAACAAGGTAAAGCAATTAAATTTGTAAAACCAGACTATACATCTAAACAATAATTGTCTCAATCCAAACAGATTAAGGTCACACGTGTGACATACACGTCTCCACAAAAAATAGTTAAATCGTCAAGTTGAAAGCAGATCATGTTACAGCTATGGAGAGTATGGACACATTGTGTCTAATTGTCCTTACGATCAGAAACTGAGGAGAAAAGTTGAACTTCAGGACCCAAAATGATCTAGTGAGAGGAGTTAACGTCAAAAACTTCCAACTTCCGGATTTCTGTGTGGCATGCAAGAAGGGACAACAGGCGAAGAAGTCTCATAAGGAAAAGAAAGTTCATTCAATCAAACTTCCTCTTGAGCTTTCTTCACATGGATCTGTTTGGTCCAGTCAGTACAAGAAGCATCACAGGCGACTTGTACTGCTATGTAGTTACTGATGACTACTCAAGATTCTCTTGGGTAATGTTTCTGAAATCCAAATCAAAAACATTTGAGTCATTCAAAGATTTAGTAACTACACTGGAATCCCTCTATAAGCTAAAGGTACGTCAATTGCGGTCAAACAACGGAACTGAGTTCAAGAACCAATGGATGGAGGCTTATAGCAAGGAAAAGGGAATTGTGCACCAGTTCACCTCTACCTACACTCCTCATATGAACGACATTGTTGAATGGAAAAATCACTGCTTGATAGAGACGGCACGGACAATCCTAGCAGACTCGAAACTACCTATCCATTTCAGGAACAAGGCAGTTGAAAATGTGTATTACATGTTAAATCGAGTTCTGATAGTTAAATGCCATGGCAAGACATGTTATGAGTTACTACAATGACGTAAACCAAATCTAGAGTATCTCGAGCCGTTTGGCGCACCGTGCACCCTACTGAAGAAGACTTAGGAGGGCAAATTCAGTGAGAAGGTTGATGAAGGTGTCTTTCTAGGATCCAACATATCGAACAACAGAGTTTACAACAACTCAACGGGTCAAGTAGAAGAGTGGTGTAACGTTGATGTTCAGAGATACACCACACCACCTACTGGAAAAGGACCCGCTTTCTTGTTTGACTATGATGGATTCTTCAAGTCCTTCAACATACCACTCTCCACTTCTGAAGATGAGTTGGCAACCAAGATGATGTATGATGTCTTGAACACACCGGCTCCAGATTCAACATCACCCGGTTCACAAGGTAGCTCATCTAACAACTCAAGGGGAGCACTTGAAGATAGTGACTCCTCCTCTAATGAAGAAGCTGTGGAAAATGATCCGATCAACCAAGAGGAGCAGGTTCCTTCTACCGTAAGTCCACAAGCATCTGATGTTGTGTAAGGCCCCGTTCCCGGGAATCCTCACAGTTGGTGAATCATAGCATAAAATCAGTTTAATAACAAAACATTGCAGCGGAAATAATTAGACATTCATTTAAAACATAGAAAACCATGTCGTACTCATACATTTGCCCTTTAATTAAAAACAAACATATTACTTATTCTTAAATTACAATAAAGATTTCATAAACAGGAATGCCATCCATAGCTCCCCAAGTAGCTCCATGCACCATCCTCAGCATCAGTGTTTACCTGCCAACTATAATACATGAAAGTCAGCTTCACTGAGTGAGTTCTAGCTTTAAATAATATAAGAAAATATAAACTTGTCCTTCATATAATGACCATGCTTACATCATAGTACATAACATTACTTGCACCATAACAAGCATGTTTGTTATCTTTCATTCTTTCATTATCTTTCATTATCTTTCACTTTCATCATAAACGAGATTGCACAAAGCAAGAGCTCCATGTTGATTGACAAAAAATGTCAATCCCTGTCGGTACCCATGAAAATGATAGCTAACCCCCGACAGTTGATCCACACTACAAGGCACATAGCCCGCTCATGAATACGGATCCATTATCATACATTAGACTCACATAAGTGAAATCTATCATAGTGCTTGCAAGACTTTCCATCATCAAATGGGCCCGGGGGTAACATTCATTAAGTTTCGTTTTTCATTAGTATCATCCTCACATTAATATATAATACTTAACTTATTAAGTACACAGCATACCAAGTACTAGTCGTCATAAAACATGACCGACCTCCGCAGGACAGCGGGGGTTCGGGGGCGGTAGCCCCTGACAGCGGGGTCCTAGGGGTAGCAGCCCCTAGTGGGGTCCAAGGGGCAACGCCCCTGGCTGGGGCCGGGCTGACCTAGAAAACGTAAATTTAGTATGCATTTAAAAATGTAAATTTAGTATGAATAATAACCCCAAAACATGGAAAAACTTATAAATAGGGGATCTAGAACTCACCTGGATAGCACGAATAACTTCTAGACTAAGTTTTCTAGGCTAGGATCACACTACACAGCCTGCAGACAAGTTAACACTCTAAGGGGTTAATTTTCTGCCTAAATTCGCTGCAAGATTAGCAATTTCGCAGCTAGATTCGCAAACACTTTTGCTGCTTGTTTCACCAGCAGTTTCACTGCTAGTTTCACTAGCACCTTCCCTGGCAGTTTCGTTGGCATCTTCGCTGCCAGTATCGCTGCCAGTTTCCCCCAACTTTCGTTGGAAAACCATGTCTACGAAACTACCTGCGGAACTATAGTTTCGTAGAAAGTCCTCATAGTTTCGCTGGTTGAATATGCAAATTCGCTGGATGCATATACAGTTTCGCAGATCGCATAAAAATCACGAACCAGTTCGTTTTTAACCCAAAATCATAACTTTTTACGTCCAACCTCTTAGTTTATCATCCATAAGGCTAAATCTAAGCTTTATACATGTTTTCATACGTAAAAATGTGACCTTTATGCAATTCTTTGCAACTTTTCAAAACCCAAAACCCTAGAATCTGGGTTTGATCTACAGAAGGGTTTAGAGGTTGATTCTTACGTGGATTTGTTGCTCCTTTCTTGTGTTTTGATGCTCCAACACCCAGATCTTCAATCCCTTGACCTTTGAAGCTCCAAATATTGAGTTTCCTTCACTTTCTCTCTTTACTTTCACTCTCTACGAATTTGGTGGCTAGGGTTGCAAATGATGCACATGGAGGCTGACTTTGTTGCTTAAGGGTTGATTATGGGCCTTTAATCCCAAAGGATACTACCCAATAAGCCTAATTTAGCCCATGGCCATTTCCTTACCTTATTAAATACCCAATAATTAAGCCCCTTATCCTTAATGACTCGTTCTGACTTTTCGGGGAGTTACATGTTGATGCCTCTGAGCGTTCGGAACCTTATACTCCTACTGCCTCTGCTCCAGAACCTAACGTTCATAATCTTGGTTCTGAGGTAGTTGTTCCAACCACTCCTGGATCATGCATAAACGTCTATCATCCTTTGGATAATGTCATTGGACATGTCAGATCAGGAGTTCAGACCAGAAATTAGTTGTATTCAACTGATTATGCCTCGGTGATGGAAAAGGGATACCTTCACGATGGTGCATATCGTTGCTTTGTGTCTCGGTTTGAGCCAATGTATGTAAGTGAAGCCCTATATGATGAGGCATGGGTGAGTGCCATGCAAGAAGAACTTCTTCAGTTCAAGAAGTTAGCTGTATGGACTCTAGTGGATAGACCTAAAGGTACTAAGGTCATTGGCGCCAAATGGATCTTGAAATGCAAGAAAGATGATCAAGGCGTGATCATCAGAAACAAGGATCGACTTGTAGTTTAGGGATTTCGACAAGTCGAGTGAATAGATTACAATGAAGTGTTTGCACCCGTGGCAAGAATGGAAGCCATCCGCATCTTCCTTGCCTATGCATCATATATGAAGATTAAAGTTTATCAACTGGATGTGACGAGTCCATTCTTTCATGGTGAAATTCGAGAGACATTGTACGTTGTTAGAGCAAATATAGTCATATATAGTGTGTCTGTCGCTTGTCGCATAGTCTAGGCTTAATGTAATACACCTGATATGTTGTAAATACATGAAACTGGGTCATTCATAGGAGCATATGAGAATGAGATTCAGTCGTACGACTGAGCCATGCTAATGGACCAGCCATGCGACTGAGAGATGCGATTGGGACCTTTGTAAGACTGAACAAAAAGTATTGTCCAGTCGCACGATTGAACCATACGCATGGTCTAGTCGTAAAGATTGAACCATACGCATGGTCCAGTCGTACGAATGGGCCCAGTCCCATCTAATATGGGCTGAGGTCTATATATATCACTTTCAATGTGTAAAGAGAAAAGGATTTAACAGGGAATCTGCCCGGAGCCTAGGGCTATCGATTGGGAGGGAAGATCATGCTCAATATGCCCTTGCCAAGAGTCTTAATTCTTATGTTGTAACAATCTTGTAATCGTTAGGTTTTATTAATGAAACCAATTTTTGATAGTTCGTGTTATTGATTTGACTTTTGGTTTTGGTTGTTTATCCTACTGTCAAGAACACGCTCGGATGTCTACCAATCCAGCGACTTCACAATTGGTATCAGAGCCGGTTACTGCTAGAATGATCTAACAATCATTCTAGCAACCCGAGCTCTTGATTTCTAGATCTGATCTCAGATCTTGACATTAAACCCACTTTGTGTTCTTCGTTTTTGCTCAGATCTTGTTACGTGTGGTGTTTCTATGTTAAAATTGAACTCGAAACCACGTTTTGATCATCGTTTCAAATCTGATGATGCCTATTTTGTTTCTGTTCAGGTAAAATTCTTCAGATTAGGGTTTTGGGTAGCCCTAGCGGCTGCAGATCTGAAAATCTTCCTGCAAACCTGTTCATGCAACTGGGCCATGCGAATGGACCATTCGTACGACTGGACAATGCTAATGGACCATTCATGCGATTGGACCAGTCGTATGTTCAATCGTGCGACTGGACCAGTCGTATGTTCAATCGCACGAATGAGCCATCCGCATTGACTCATCCGCATTTGTTCCAGTAAAAATAAAAAAAAGACTGGAACTACTTCTTGCACAGATTAGAGGATGAGCAAAGAATATTCAACCTGTGGTTCTTTTGTCAAATAAGTTCGATGTATACCCCATTATTTGTCAGACTTCTAGAATTGGTGAATGTAGTTGGAACACGAAATAGATAAGAGAAGATGTCAGCAGTCGGTGGTGATTTTCTGGGGTAGTTGGGACCATCTGACTACTTATGGGCCAATCAAGTTATATTTATCCGCACAGAGAGGATTCTTATTCTTAGGTGGAATCAATGTATACAGAAATTGAAGACACAATCAAAGAGTGATTATATGACCAGGTTTCTGATGATGAATCTATGTGCATGCTGATTTGTTTGATATTGTTAGCTGTGGATTGGAACCTTCTACCTTTTTCCCAATACACCGTATGAAGACGCCAAGAGAGCACAACATTTATATATTGGGATATGCTGAATGTGAGAGGGAATTTCTATAGGTGTTAATGTTAATCAGGTTAGCCTGTGTGAAGATTGAAGCAATGGAAAACTGTTCACATCATTATCTGGAAAAATCAGTCATATGGGGAATCTTGCTGCTATGATGGTGTTCTGTAAACTAAACGAAAGCTAGTGTGCCTAAATTCATTTTCAGGGATATTGTAGCACCCTGACGGATCCACAATGTTGGCTAATATGGTTGTTTGTTTGATTCTATTAGAAACCAGAGCAAAGATTGACTGAAGATTGTAAGAGGTGTTATCTACTCTTCGCAAGCAACATCCAAGGGGGAATTTGTTAGAGGATATATAGTCATATATAGTGTGTTCGTTGCTTGTCGAGTAGTCTAGGCTTAATGTAATACACCTGATATGTTGTAAACACATGAAACTGGGTCATTCGTAGGAGCATATGCGAATGAGACTCAGTCATACGACTGAGCCATGCTAATGGACCAGCCATGCGACTGAGAGATGCGATTGGGACATTCGTAAGACTGAACCATAACTATGGTCCAGTCATACGATTGAACCATACGCATGGTCTAGTCATACGATTGAACCATACGCATGGTCCAATCACATGAATAGGCCCAGTCTCATCTAATATGGGCCGAGGTCTATATATACCAGTTTCAATGTGTAGAGAGATAAGGATTTGAGAGGGAGTAGGGCTGCTGGTTGAGAGGGGAGATCATGCTCGATCTCCCCTTGCCAAGAGTCTTGATTCTTATGTTGTAACGAGCTTGTAATCGTTATGTTTTATCAATGAAACCAATTTTTGATAGTTCATGTTATTGATTTGACTTTTGGTTTTGGTTGTTTATCCTTCTGTCAAGAACACGCTCGGATGTCTACCGATCTAGCGACTTCACATACGTCAGTCAACCCGAGGGATTTGAGGATCCATATCATCAGGACAGAGTTTACCAACACGACAAGGCTTTATACAGCCTCTATCAAGCTCCTAGAGCCTGGTATGAGAAACTCTTGACTCACCTTATGAAACACGGCTTTCGCAGAGGTGTAATTGACTGCACGCTGTTCATCAAAGAAAAGGATGGAGAATTATTGCTCGTCTAAATTTGTGTAGATGACATAATCTTCGGTTCCAAGAACGAAGAATTATGTAAAGAGTGTGAAGCAGTAATGAAGGCTGAGTTTGAAATGAGTGAAATGGGAGAGATGAAATTCTTTCTTGGGTTACAGGTGGTCAGACACCAAAGTGAATATTTCTACATCAGACCAAGTATGTAGGAGATATTCTCAGTCCTTTTGACATGGAAAATACTTCCGTAGCTGGGACTCCACCGGCTACAAACCACGATATAGCACCCGACGAGAATGGTGATCTGGTTGATGCCACCATGTACCGAGGAATGATTGGATCTCTCATGTAGCTCACTGCCTCAAGACCTGATATCATTTATGCGACATGTCTATGTTCAAGATATCAGGCGAAGCTAAAGGTGTAATAGGGGTCAAAAGGATATTTCGTTATCTGAAGGGTACACCAACACTTGGGTTGTGGTATCCTCATGACGATGACTTTGAGCTTATGGCGTATAGTGACTCGGATTATAAAGGCTGCAAGATGAACTACAAGTCTACATCAGCGGGATGTCAATTCTTTGGGAGAAGATTAGTGACCTGGCAGTGCAAGAAGCAGACCTCGGTTGCTTTGTCAACCTGCGAAGCAAAATATGTTGCCGCTGTAAGCTGTTGTTCACAAATTATATGGATTCAACAGCAAATGCGGGATTACGGTTTGAAATTCTCTTCTACTCTTATTTTTGTTGATAACTCTACTGCAATTGCAGTAACTAAAAATCCGGTCCAACATCTTAAGACCAAACACAACGGAATAAATATCACTTTATACGTGATTGTTTTGAAAAGAACCTAATCGATGTGGTTAAAATAAATACTGATTTTCAACGCGCTGACCTCTATACAAAGGCTTTTGATAAACCATATTTTCTATATTTGTTAGAGGTCAACGGCGTTAAAAAGAAAAGTGATGTAATTCCTGAAGATGACCATGTGTAGTCTGATGCGTATAGTAAAATTTTCTTTTACTTAGTAAATTTTATTTTATTTATTTTATTTTATGCTTTAATTAAATTGATGTTATTTCTTAGCCTATTTAAATCCTAAAGCCACAAATCATTTACGGCTTCAGAATTTTAGTGGGAGAATAGGTTTAGTTAGTAACATTAACAAAAAAAACAAGAGAGGAGGAGAGGCTAGCTGATAGAAATTTGATCGTATATGTGATACCGATTCAATAACTTTGGAAAATGATAGTACACATGAACAAATCAATTGGGACTTTAAAATTTTAAATTGAATAAGATGCAAAATTCGAAGTATAAGTCTGTGTAGTCTGAGCAATATAAAAGGAAAAATGATAGTGAAACTGGTTACTACTAAGGTAACACAACGAAAATAGACCTAGAGGTTGCTAGACCACAGATGGTATGTAGGTAGATTCAACACAATAGATGATTAGACCTTGTTGGTGATCTCAAGAACAAACTAAATTGTTCAACTTACAGTGGGTTCCCATCTTATCACTGGTTAACACAATCAACAAAATTCCAATAAGGGGTGACGAGCAAATAAACGCCACAAATGTGTGCGGATGACCATAAAAAGAACAAAGCATGAAAAAAAATGAAAAATAAACGCAATCAAGGTAATAATATGTTGTTGGTGTGTTATGTGCAAAAGAAAAATTAAAAATGCTCTAACAAGAAGATAGGTTGTGTGCCTCTCTGCTGTGTGATGGCACTGACCTGAGGATAAGCATAACCTAGATATTCTAGATATCATTGTTGTTTGCCACCTCTCTGCTGTGCGATGGCACTAACCTGAGGCTTGGCTTATCTTTGAAAGCTCTAAGTATAGTTTCTTCTTGTCAAAATACCCGCAAACCGCTTAAAAATCTCCTGAGGAATGGTGATTACCACATAAGCGTGGGATCCACAAATGTTGGTTGAAATAATTAAACCTTAAACTATCACCAATCTGTGTTAAAAGTTTGTGTATGGATTTAAGAGGACAAGCATACTGACAATCATCGTGGCTACAATTCTTGAATGTCCAAATCAATGTGGGGATCTAATAGTTCTAGCATGATTTCCTAAAATTGCTAACGACTCTAGATGAAAAACAAGAATAGAGCATCAAAAGGTTTTGATACATGTCCCGAATGATTTGAATTTCCTGTATGATTCCAAATTGAATTGATCCATTTATGGTCAAAATAAATTGAAGCTGCCTTTTCAAGAAATGAATTCTTTAGACTTATTTCATAGGATTTACCCCTCACAAAACCACAAAAACATGTCTTAGTTTTGGTTTTCAGTTTTATTTCTTTTATTTTGTTTAAATTTTGTCAATTTAGTTTGTTAAACATCTGACTATGCCATGGAATACAATAGAGGTTTATAATCACCTAAAAGGGTCACGTCTGAGCTAACCACACATGTTTTAAAATGTGAAAATGGTCATGTCTGAGGTGACCACACGTGTGTTTAAATGTAAAATAAGTCACGTATGAGGCGACAAACTATTTTAAAAGGATCACGTCTGAGGTGATCAAAAGTTTTCAAGTTAAAAGGATCATGTCTGAGATGATCAATTGCTAAACAAGTTTAATCAATAAGTTAAAGGTGTAAAAGGTCAAATGGTCATAAAGTCAAAATCATGAGTATGATCCATTCGCAAGATTGGACCATGAGTATGGACCACCCGTACGAATGGACTATACTTATGCCCTAGACAGCCGAATGGAGCATGAGTATAAACCATTCACCCGAATGGCTTGTCAGATTGAGCAAGTCGCCCGAATGGAGCAGTGCGAATGAGTCAGTCGCCCGATTGAACCCCAGTCGGCCGACTGAATGTGATCGACTGGACCAATCGCACGACTGAGGTCCAATCGCCCGAATGAACCGAGCGAATGCGTCCAGTTGCCCGATTGAAATCAGATTTAGTATAAATAGGGCCATAGTCGATCGCATTAAACTCATCACCCCCAATCGCCCTAAAATCGCACAGCCTACCGTTACTCTGCCAAAATTTCCTCTGACCCAAATTGATTACCTATTTCGATATTCTGACGATCGTGAGTTGTTATACAGGTACAATGTGGTGCTATCTCACCGAAATCTGTTGGATTCGAGCCCTAATTTATGAGAGATCAAGTAGGTCAAGACAATAATTATGGTAAAATATGCTTGATCTTCCTCAGCATGATCTCTTGGACATGAGTTGGTAGTTTGAGAGCCTTAAGAACGCAGACCAAATTCTAAATGTAGGAATTGATCTAGTTCTAATAATGGTTGTAAACAAGTGAAGATCTAATTAAGACTCATAGTCATCCTCAAGTTTTGGTAGCATCACCTTAGGAGGAGTTTGTAAGAGTTATCTTAGAAGCTAATGCCAACCAAAGATCACTCGGCATGCATTTTTAAGTACACGGAAGTTACTTCAGAAGATTTGACATAGCACAAAGAAATTCACTAATTATCAAATCTTCGGAAGCAAAAGACCAAATTATTCCAAAGCCAAAAATAAAGTCTTCTGAAGCTTTAAGACAAAGTCTTTTAAATCTTGAAGACTTAATTCTTCCAAAGATAGAAAAGACATGCTTTACTAACTTACTTTTGACAAAAGTTTAACCAGTTTTCACTACCATCTTTGATGACACACCAACTTATACAAGTTAGTGATCATCTCTATACTTTTGACAATTGTACATCATGCTCTTTGAATCTATAACTTTCCACTCTTATACTTTTATCATTTTTGTAGTAGATTAGGATATGAGCTGTGGCATGTCATAGTTAGTTATTAAAAGCCATTCTACCTTTTGACTTTAGATTGATCTTATTGTCTAGATTACTATTCCAGTTGGCCTTCAAAGTATTTCTAGCTCTAGAATATAGTATAAAGTGTCTTATGTAACTAGTCCTTAGGACTAAGCCTTATAACAATTGCAAAAACACTTGAGAGCATTATAAATCATTGTTGAAAACCAATCTCTCTGTTCTTGTGTGTTCTTTACTTTTGTTATTTGTTTCAATTACGTAGTTTCCTATTTTATCTTTTAAGTGTTATACTCTCCACCTTGTAACCCTGTTGCATATCCCATATCTGGTCCTGCAGTCAGAATCAAGGGCAAAGAAAAAATCAAAAACATGAATTAAGAGGAATTTATACATAATTTTCTTGCTAAATTTTGTCACCTTGTGAAACTAAATAACTCGAAGTGGAGTTCATCCAATTGAGACTAGGAACAAGACATACCGTGAGTATGCAAATCTAGTTTTGTCTCTCAGAACAAATATTATCTCTAAAACACACTTATCACACTCAGTTTGATAATGGATAATCCCTTTAAGAGTTGATAATAATATACTAAGTAAGAAAACACAATAAGATAGGTTTTTCAAGATACTTGTATATATTACTTCTCAACTCAAAGTGTTACCAGACTCTTACAAGCATGTTAAATGTGTTACAATGAGAAAGTATATATACTACTATTTATAGTAGGGTATACTTTGATAACAGTTAGAAACTTACGTCTAAAGCTAAAGGTAAGGTATTCTAGATAAAATACTATCTAAGTTTTGGTAGTCATGACATGTCCATGACTTACCTTTTTGTCACCAACTAAAGTTGTAATTGTACTAACTAATAAGGAATGAACAGTAAAATAATTTATGGTCAACTACATGGGTGTGGGAAAGCATCATGTAGTATCTCAAATGTTGCAGTGGCTTGTCAAGAGCAAACTTTTGTCCACTGGTTCATAGTAGGTTCTTCTAAGGGTTAACTGGCTTCGGAAGAACAAGTACTTCCAAAGCCACATATACTTCAGAATGTCTACTTCTTTAGAGGCTTGTGGTGATCTTCATACTTCGGAAGTCATTGTCTTGGAATTTTCTAAGTGTTTAACTTTGGAAGAATGAAGACTTTGTCTTCAGAATTTAGAGTTCCTCTTCAGAACCTCTTTCAGCCTTGACCTTTGGTAGTTCAGCTTTTGCATTTGGAAGTTCCTTCTCAGTTGCACCAAAAATATTCTAAGTGTTTGTTTTGGTTGCCCCAGCCTTACTTGATTCGACAAACTCCCCCTAGGCCGATTCTACCAAAACCTCATTTGTTTCTACTTTCAAAACTTTCAGCACCAAGAAGATGAGATACTTATATGTCTCTTAATTCTTTACTAATGTGGTGCTGAGAAGTTTGTACAAGTCTTTTATGGACAAAAGATGTAGCCTATCACTTTGAATGATGTGTACCCTTTCCTATGTCCCTCTGAAGAGAGTTAGTTAATGAGAGTTGTAGTTGTACTCCCATCTAACTATGGGTTCCAATTTAGGGCCTTCAACCATTTTGTAAGAAGGCTTTGCCTTTGGTGGTTGACCCTTCCATTTCTTCCTTCTCTTTCAAATTCAAATCTTCTTCAATCCTGACACTTGTAGTCAGTTCAGCCAAATGAAGACTTCTTAGATGATTTCTAATTTGAGCAGCTTCCTCGGAGTTGGAGGAATTTGAGAATGGTTTCTAGGAATATGGGGTTGAGTTGGTAGCTTTATTAGATAATTTCTAATGTGAGCAGCTCCCTTCCTAGTGTCAAGTAAGTCTCCAGCTTTCTTCTCTGCTTCTTCTTTTGTTCTTCAAGAGTATCAGAATTAGTTGCTAAGAGTTTGAAAGCTTAGTCCAATGTTCCTTTTGGCAGATGAAGGAATTGTTCTCTTGTGAGGGAACATGAGGAGCCATCAATGAAGATTAGATTGATATGTCCTTCATCACAAGAGATGTCATTCAGAGTGGTACATTTGATGAGCTTCATATTGATCTCCCTGAATTCTTCTAAGGTTATAGATTTAGATGATTGAGAGGATGACTTAGGTACTGGTTGGTAGATAATGGTTGGGTTCTAGGGAGTGTTTTTGTAATACCCAATTATTTTTAAAGTCAAAGATTGAAATAATAAAGTGAAGAAAAAGAAAGAAAAGAAATTTTATGCAAGTTAAGGAGTAAAAAGTGTCAAAAGGACAAAAGGTTGGAAAAGTGGGTGTAAAGTGGGCTTGGCCGCCCACTCTCTTCTTACAACCTCAAATCATCGGATTTTTTTAGAAAGATAGTGCAGCTTCGGATTCTTTAAAGAACAAGGGCTGAAAAATCGAATTCAAGGTAAGAATTCATGGATTTTTAGTGTTCTTAACTGGCCTTGCCTCGGGTGTATGCTCATGTGTGTTGTGTGTGTTCGAGTGTGTGTTTTTGGTGGGTTTCTAGCAGGTCAATCTCATTTGCAAACGGGTTTGGAAGAAGCCATACTCAAGAGCTGCAAAGGTGAGTTCTAGAACCTCTCTTTTTACATGTTTTAATTGATTTTGGGGCTGGAATTGCATGTAAGAAGTTTTTATAAAACTAGGGTTTCATACTCGTATGTTTGAATGTGTGTTTGTTGTGGGTATGGTGTGGTTTTGGTCTATGTTCATGCTTGTTGATGCTATGGTTTTGGTCTATGTTCATGCTTGTTGATGTTATAGATGGTGTTTGGGACTGAATCTGATGAAAAGTGTGCCCTAGGCTGCTCATACGCCCAATCAGTAGTTCATACGCCTAAGTTTTGGAAAACTGCCTAAGTGTTGACAAATGCGGATAAGCATTGACAAATGTGGATGAACATTGACAAATGCGGATGAGAAAGTCAATGCAGATGAGAAAGTCAATACGGATGAGTAAGTCATGTAACTGAGAAATGCGGATGAGTAAGTCATGCGATTGAGGAAATGCGGATGAGTAAGTTCATGCGACTGAGGAAATGCGGATGAACAAATTTAATACGGATGAACATTTAAAAATACGGATGAGTAAAGTCAATGCGGATGAACAAATGCAGATGAACATTGACAAATGCGGATGAGAAAAGTCAATACAAATGAACAAATTCAAGTGAGTAAAAGAAATGCGGATGAACAAAGAGAAATGCAGATGAACAAAAAGATAATGCAAATTAAAGTGGAAAATAATGAAAAGAGGAACGAAATGAATGAATGCATGCATTAATGAATGAATGAACAAAAGAAATGCTTGCAAGCAAATGTATGGATGTTCACACTGTTAGCTCAACCGTGTGCGGGTTAGCTACCCCATAAGGATGCACACAGGGGCTTAATCCATATGATTAGGCAAATGTATGGAGGTTCACACCCAATAAGGGGTTGTCAGCTCAACTGTGTGCGGGTTAAATACCCCATGAGGATACACACAGGGGTTCAATCTTTGTGATTGACCATATCAATGGGGTCCATGTCGCTTAACCCTAGATGAATTGCTTGGTGCTCTAGAGGGGGGAGGTTAAGCATATGACAGGACCTAGATGGAAATGAAAGATAATAAATGTACGAAATGAATGATGATGAAGATAATGAATATTATCTATGTGTACGTACGATGTGTGATCACATTCTAAAACTTTTTATGATTGAATGAAAGTAAAGAATGGTTTCAAACAAAAGATAAATGTAAATATATGTTTTATGTGCAATAATTGACCAGCTGTGAGCGTCCTGGGAACGAGGCCTTACAGTTTTGGGTTTAAGGATAGGTAGTGGAGGTGGTTGTTTTGATGGGATTAATATGGGAGACGGTATGGATGATGGTGTGGGTTCAGGAGTGTAAGGCTTGGTGGTTGGTTTGGTTTTAATGGGGAAAGAAAGAGTTGTTGTTTCTGGTTGAGGTTGTGGTTGAGGTGCGGGTTCAGAAGTCATCCCCTTCATTCTTCTATACATTCTCTTCCTTCTTCCTAAGTGAATGATAGTTTTGATGTCACTAACACGTCGCTGCAGGGTCTTCTCAGACATGGGGCCAACTTTCCTGCCAGAGAAGCCATGGGCCTTAAGATAATTCTTCATCCAGGCTTTATCACCCATCTTCTTAACAACTACAAGTTGAGCTTCTTCCAGTTTCTTCTTCTTCTTTTTATTCTCCTTTAGCTTTTCCCTAGAAGCCCTCTTTCTCTCTTTGTTCATTCACTATTGTTCATTGTTGAAAAGCCAGAACATCGTATAATATTTATGAGGAGCAAGTTCCTCAAGAGAGAACCCCTTAGAGCTCAGAAAAGCTATCCTTTCATCCCTAAGTTGTTTCTTAGCTTCTTCTGTCTTTTTCAATTCTCCCTCTTCTAAGACCAACCTTGTTGCCTCTTCTTGTTCTTTCTACAACGGGTTTGCCTTCTCTAAATCCCCCAACCCCTCAAGTGTTTGGAGGAGAACATCTTCACTGGCTTCATCCACATTGACGAGCCTATCAATAATCTCCACCCTTGTTTGATTGTTAATAGCCTCCTGATTGAGTATAGTTGTTTTGCTACTTGCAGCAAATAGTTTCTTATAGGGAAGCCTACCTTTCTGTCTAAGCTTCTCCGACCTTTCTTCCTCTAGGAGTTCTTCCGCAGTCCACTTCCTTTTACGCTTGATGTCTTCAAAAGCTTGTGACTTTGGAGGTTCTTGTTAGAGGATTCATGTTGATGGGTGGTGATCAGAGCTTGTGATGATGATGATGTTTGAGTGAGTGGGGTTGTAAGAAACTCTTCACTGTTTACCTTAAATGCCAGTTCAAGGATTGCATCTATGATAATTAGATCAAAAGAGAAAGAGTATAGCCCTTCCGCAGTTTGGATCTCAACTATAAAAGATTGAAATGATTCTTCTGCAGCTTTGACTTTAGCTTGGAAGTTAGTGGCATTTCATTATCTATCCCAACTGTTTCAGTTGTTGGGCCATTATTCCCCATATCCCCTTCGAATTAAATCTCAAGGGAAAGAAGTTGATTGCCGAGTAGGATATCTTGAAGCTAGTGTAGAAAGAGCTAAGCTTGACTGCTCCACATAACTTTTCTTTGAACAATCTCTCCCTTTTTGGTAGAATCTTCTTGAGCGCTAGATGAGCTGTAGGAGAAGTCAGAGAGAGTTTAATTAGTACATGCCTAACAGATCTCTTAGTCTGTTTCTCAGCTAGTTAAGCATTGATATTTTCAATCTCAAGTTGCTAAGTGGGAGACCTACCCTCTAAAGTCTTTACCTTGGATTCAAGGTTTGAAACTATAGAAAGTAGGTATTGTATGGTGGTACATGCCTAACAGATCTCTTAGTCTGTTTCTCAGCTAGTTGAGTTTGAGATTTTCAATCTCAAGTTGCTAAGTGGCAGACCTATCCTCTAAAGTCTTTACCTTAGATTCAAGGTTTGAGACTTTAGAAAGTAGGTATTGTATGGTGAGTTGCATACTTCCCTCGTCTTCTTTAAAAGAATCACGGGGAGATAAGGTAACATACCTAATATGTTCATCCTTACAACTAGTTGTGGTTTCTTGGCGCCCTAGTTTCCATTGCTTAAATATGCCTTTTTAGGGTCATCAAAAGGTATGGTTGTTGTAGATTCAGTCTGAGAGATGTTACCAATATCCTAAAGACCCATTGAAGCACTCTTAGTAGTGGCAGCTGAATCTACATGTGTCCCCTCCATACCAGTGGAACTCACCTTAGTTTGGGTTTGCTGAGGGGGGCTAGAAATCAGAGATCTTTCTAGGCTTAGTTGATCTTTAGAGAGTTGTTGTGGATCAACATCATGGCCTTGAAGAGACATTATTTCTTCATCAGTTCCTATGAGAAGGTTGGTAAATGATATGGAAGTTATGCCTAGTGACCCGGGACCTTGATCAATGTCTAGTATCATTGAGCCTTTGAGTGGGATGTCCATTTTTGGTTGCTCATGGGAGTATACTGACTCTCCCTAAGGGCTTAAAGTTTGGGTTTGGGGCTCATGGGATTGAGACGAAAGACACTTAGTACCCATTTTGAGGTCAAATGTGAACGATGGTAGGACCTCAGACTAAGTGGGAGCCCATGTTTGCACTCTAGCCTTTTCGGATTGAACAGAGAGAACTTGTTCAATCAGAGGATAGTTGGCCTCATATGATGGATAAGTAGAGCAGCTGCACAGACAAGCTTACTCTGATCCAGTTCATAGTTGATTATGTGCTTAATAACCAGGGATACATGTAAAATATTTTCCTTTGAAGCTTTCCCATAAGATTGGTTAGCATAAACCTTGACTAGTTGAACGAAAGGCCCTTTACCAACCTGTGAACTAGGCATCCTAGTTCATAGGGAATTTGATCCCAGCCTCTAGACTTATTTGACAAGAAGTGAAGGACTATATGGAGTAGAAACTTCCAATTGTAGTAGAAATTGAACTTGTATATAGTTGACCTACTCACATCATCACCATATTCCATCCAGGTATATGTGTCATCTAGGTCTGATTTGGGGAATTCATTTGGAGAACCCTCATCATGAGGTCTAGATGCCCTTTGATAGTTTGTTTGGATATGATCAATTCCTGGCCACAAATGCTCGACCTAATCACCCAAACTCCGTTTAGGATTTCAAATGAGATAGACTAATCAATGTTTATCATCCCAATAGCCGTAATAAGATGCTTAAATCTTTTTTCATTAAATGTCTTGGTGAAAAAGTCAGCATATTCTTCATTTGAGTCAACTTTGATAAGTTTAATAAGTTTTTCTCATGAATATCTCTAATGAAATGATACCTGATGTCAATGTGCTTTGTCTAGGAGTGCTTGACAAGATTTTTTGTAATATAAATGGCACTTTTATTGTCATATGGATAAGAGTCATCATGAATTTGAATCCATAATCTAACATCTGGTTCTGAATCCACATCAGCTAAGCACAACAACTAGTGATAGAAATGTATTCAACTTAATTGCCATAAGATTATCCTTCCACCAAGTAATTGACATCCTCTTAATGTTGATTTCTTGTAGATATTGCAAACACCATAGTCAATATTAGTGTAACCATAAAGATTGAAGTTGGTGTTACTAGGATACCAAAGACCTAGATTAGATGCTCCTTTGAGATATCTAAGGATTCTCTTGGCTGCAACTAGGTGAGACACCTTTAGAGCAGCCTGAAATCATGCACAGATGCAAGTTGCAAATATGATATCAGGTCTACTTGCTGTGAGATACATCAGAAATTCAATAATCACCCTATACTAATGTTGATCAATATCCTCCACCTCAGAGTCAGGAAAAGATTGTGATTTCTGGGTATAGGAGTCTTTGTTGGCATACAATCTATCTAATCATTCTAAGATGTCTTTAACATACATAGATTGATTGATAAAGAACCCTTCTTTCATCTATTTTACCTAAATTCCAAAGGAAAAGTACATTTTTTTTCCATGGAGCTCATTTCAAACTTCTTCTTCATAATGCTCTCAAAGTCCTTACATATATGGTCATTTGAGGAACCAAATATGATATCATCAACATAGACTTGTATGAGAAAAATGTATTTCCTGGACTTTCTTATGAATAAAGTCTTGTTCATGGTACCTTTGATGCAAACATTTTTCAGAAGAAAGTGAGATAAATTCTCATACCACAACCTAGGTGATTGATGCAGCCAATAGAGAGGTTTATCCAATTTGCACACAGAGTTGGGGTGTTATGGGTCTTCAAATCCTAGAGGCTGGCATGCATAGACTTCCCTGTCTATATCCCTGTATAGAAAAGCACACTAGGCATCAAGTTGGTAGACTGTGAAGTTCTTGGATGCCACACAGGCTAGAAAGATCCTCACCACCTCAAGTCTTGAAACATGTGCAAATACATTAGTGTAATAAATTCCCTCCTCTTGCGTGTATCCTTGAACTACTAGTCTTACCTTATTCTTGATAATCAAGCCTCTGTCATCTCCCTTGTTCCTAAATACCCACTTTGTGCTAATGGGTACTTTGACTGGATGGTAGTGGACATAGGTTCCAAACCTTTTGTCACTTGAATTGAAGCAATTCCTCTTGCATTGATTCAACCCTACTACTATCCATCAACGCTTCTTCCACCTTCTTTGCCTCCATCTGTGAAAAGAAACTTGAGTACAAGCAAACATTCCCAATATGAGTTTGTCCCCTTGTTCTCATGCCTTTATAAACATCTCCGATGATATTCTCAAGTGGGTGAGTGTTGTGAATTCTAAGCATAGGGATTGCATCCAGTTGCATGGATAGATCCAAATTTGAATGATTTTGCTCAGGGACTTGAACACTTGGTCTGGCTGATGTGTCACATTCATTTCATCAGAATCACTTTAAATACTTCTTCTATCTGAAACATTCTCACAAGAAGGTTTAGAATAGTTTTGAAAAATTTCTGAATCAAAGATATGATCAGGTTAATTTCCCCTAACACAAGGAGTGTGTTCAGTAACAACAATGTTGGATGATTCCTCAAATTATTGATTTTTAATATTGTAAACTCTATAGGTAATAGATTTAAAGAAATATCCAACAAAGATAGCATCATCCAACTTTTCAAAATATTTTGCCAAATTGTCCTTTATGTTAAGTATGGTACTTGCTGCCAAAGGGCCTATGAAAGCAAATGTATCGTGGCCTCTTGTTCCATAGCTCATAAGGGGTCTTCCCATGTGGCTTAACTACAAGAACTCTATTTTGTGCATAGCGTGTAGTGCTGACTTCCTCCACCCATAATGTTAGAGGCAGTTTTGAATCGGCTAACATGGTTCGAGCAGACTCAATAAGTGTCCTATTTCTCCTCTCAGCAACAATATTTTGTTGAGGAGTTCTAGGAGCACTATGTTGTCTGGCAATCCCTTTTGAGTTACAGAATGGGTCAAAAAATTGATTCTTAAACTCAGCACCTTGAATAAAAGATATACTTTTATCTTAAGTTCTTAAAAAGAATACCCATATGAATCTAGTAAAATCATCAACAATCACAAGGTAGTATGATTTTCTTCCAATGCTCATTATACTTGTTGGACCAAATGGATCCATGTGTAATAAATATAATAGAGTGGTGATAGAGTTAACTTCTTTATATTTATGAGATCCTCTTTGTAGCTTTCCTTTCAGACATGCAACATAGTTTTCTTTGGAGAAAAATTCCTTTTTAGGCACACCATGTGCCAAGTTATTTTAACCAATTTATTCATGGTTTTGAAATTAACATGACATGTTATTTTATGCCATAGAGTTGACTCATCACCATCAGCTTTGGAAAGAAAGCATGATACTGTTTGGATCGTGTACTGGACGATGTACTAACTAACAAACATGTATACCGAATCAAATAGTGGGGAATCCTATTTGATTGGCTATCCAATCAGTGAGAACGCACGTAGAAACAATTTTGGATTGAATCTAAATGTTAAGAACGATTGATAATTGATCTAGTGCGATCTATGAACTTGGAATAGGTTCTTAAAGGTCTCTTGACGGCTAGGGTACGTATGTATTCGAAGTGTTTTTTTTTTCACGATTTAAGTGGTATTTATAGGTTAGGGTTTCTCATTCGTGCGACCGAACCATTAGTATGGTTCAGTCATGCGATTGAGCCATGCGGTTGATCCATTCGCATGATTGAGTGTTCAGTCATGCGACTGAGCCAATCTCATGTTATAATCGTATGACTAATCCAGTCTCCTGGTTCAGTCGTGCGACTGAGTCATTCACATGAAGTTGTTAATGGGTATGGTCCATTAGCATGGGCCATTCGCATGAGAACTTCATATTACAAAGTTTGAATATATTTCTTAATCATTACATTACTAAGATTAATTCAAACAACCACAAACCTATATAGTCTGTTCAATAAGCGCTAATCTACTAATAAATGAAATAATAAAAATTATAAGCACAACCACACATTGTATTTCATTAAGTACCCAATCTATTACATATGTGTACGACAATAAAGTCATTTTACATTAAGCTCATAAACTAGGTACACATGTATCTACAAACTCCCCCTTGGACCTAGTTTCATCTATTGTCTTACATTCTTCATAAGCTCCTCATATTTCTTGTACTTCTCCTCTCTTGTAACGACTACATGTATTTCAAATGCAAAGTAGAGTCTAATCACGTTCTGGAATTGGAGTGCTTGTACAATATCTTGCGCGTCATAGAACAGTGGCCACTTGTATAAGGTGTAAACATCATCAGCCGACAAGTTAGTGAGCCACATGGGATCAAACACCCTGATAGTTTCCATACTACCATTTATATTCAACACTATGACCGCCTCACCTGTTCTCCAATTGTAGTGCCACCGCTTGAAGTGTGGAGTGAAGTCCTATGGCATTTCCCGTAGAGGGATTCTAGACATCGTGCGCGGAGGACTCCACTTCAGCACTATTTTTGGTTTTCCAGTAATGGCATCAACTTCAGATCTTCTGATATACCTCGTTGGTTGTTTAGGTTTGAAGTTGACCCACCTGGTGTGGTACTCTCTCTTTAAAGCAGCTACAAACCAGCCTGACATCTTACGAGAGTCAGCATATAGCAACTTCAATTTTGCTAGCTGGTTAAGCTCAAAACCCGGAAGAGTCTTTAGATCATGTGGAAATCTGAAGTACTCGATCTCCTTCTCTCTTTTAACAGCATAAAAATTAAGATCTTCAAAATAGGCCCACGCTATAATTTTGCCTGACACCTTATGATGCTTCTTCAATTTATAGAGTTTGGTGTAGACATTTGACTTTGGAGCACTACGCTGGGCTCTGATTTCTGCAAAACATGCTGCCCATTCAGCCTTTCTGATGTTGACATTGGTGTCTGAGGGTTGGGCTTGCTCTTTGTTTTTCTCCGACTCCTGCTCCATTTTATCAAGAGTTTCAAATGTATCACTGACAAGGGTGTCTCCTAGATTTGGAATGACATTTCCTTCGTTGTCAGCATACTCTGGATAATGTTGGTCCGTGACATCTTCAATCTCTATCTCATCTAGGTCATTTAGCTCATCGTCACTTTCCATGTTTACTATAGGAGCGTCCTTCACGAAATCTTCAGGATTCAATCGGAACATTTCGGCCAATTGCTCATCAGTGAGATCATGAATTATTTCTCCTTCTCCAGGAGTGTAACTAATAGATCTACTGACTATCCCTTGCAGATCAAGAATCATTATGAGTTGAGTCTTGATGTACAGAAAGGGAGCAACGTCGTATTCATCTCCTTGAAAATTTGGATCTGCTTGATTTAAACCATGTAACACATCAACCATTAGTCAATAATCAAAGCAGTAAACATCAATTATATACATAAACATTAATTACATAATATTCATCCGAAATTCAATTACAAAGTTTTCAAGTACATAAATAGCTAAACATTACTTTTCCTCTGAATAGTTGGCGCGTCAGTAGGAGGGGCAGAAGATGAGGCTCCTTTGTCTTGATTTCTCTTTGTACGTCTCTCTTGACCTTAAGCTGATGTAGATGCAACTGCATCTCCTTCATCATCATCATCATTGTTCTGGCCTTCCCTTGTCTCTTCCTTCTCACTTGCCTTATCATCATCACTATCATCATCCTCACCATCATCATCATCATCATCATTTCCTTCTCTTATCTTGAGTGGCTCATCCTTTGAGCCCTTGAGCTTGAGCATGATGGTCTTTTTCAAAGCCTCCAACTCCTCTATCATCTTTGATGAGTGGACATTTTGCTCCTTGAGTTGGGAAATTTGCTCAGCTTGCTGTGAGATCTGTTGTGCTTAGGTGGCGTTTAGCTCCACAAGCTGACGTTGTTGGGCAGTCTTCTCCTCATCAGCAGCTAACAACTTTAGCACCATACGGTTGAGAGCTAACAGTTGTTTCTCTACCCTAATAGAGGGTATAGATGAACCTCTAGGAAATGTAGGGTGGGATGATGGTCCGGCTTAGTGGCTAGTGGTGGTGGTGGTAGAAGTGGTGAATATTGGGGGTGGTATATGAGTTGGTGGTGATTGGTGAGTAGTAATGGGGGTAGATGGGATGTGGGTAAGTGGTGGAGTGGGAGTGGTAGTGGTGTGGTAGCAGTGGTGGTGGTAGTGGTGGAAGGTGTGGCTGAGGTAGTGGCTGTAGTGGTAGATACGGTCAAGGTAAACTTCAGATTCTTCCCCTTCTTGCAATAGGGGTGAGCCATCCTCTTCTTCCTTGTGCATCTAGACACTAAGGCTCCCCCTTGGCTGTTGGGCGGGTCCGGGGCATATGAGGGATCTGAATCAGCAGCAGCATCCCCGGACACCCCTGGGCGTCCACCAACCGCCCACAAACTTCTCTCTGTGGCAACCACCCAGTTGCCCACAGTCCTTGTCAGAGGCTCCTCATCACTCTCCTCCTCCTCGGCAGAAGGGCAAAAATCCTGATGGAAACCGGTGGTAGTGGCTTCTCCATGAGTGGGTGGTGGAGGTGTAATATGGGTAGTGGGCCCCCTAGTAGAAGCGGGCCTAGAGTCTCCACCGTTGTCACCATCATCGTTGGAGTCATCAGATGGAAGAGCAATTTGCTCAACATATGAGTCACTCTCCTTATGCCGCCACTTTCGCCTAGCCGGCGCTAAGTAAACAACCTGGGCCAAATGCCCAAAGAGTCTCTTCACAGGGGCTTGACTTGCTTCCCCCTGTAGACCTTCATGCGGCCCAAGGTCGTGTCATCCATAATCTCAAGCGACACAACATTGTGGGTCTCCTTAAGCAAGGCAGGCAGCTTCTCATTGATAATCATCTGCAAGAATCTGGGGTGTATGCAGAATCCCTCCTTGCCCTTTTCCTCAAGGTTCTCTATCAGGTTGGCAAAAATTCTACTGGAGAAACTGAAGGGGTGGTTGAGTACTAGTGCCATGTAGGCATTCTGGATCTGGTTTGAGAGGTCATAAAAGCCACCCCTCCTCGACACCATGCACTTAAGTATCACATGCGCCAAGTACTTAAACTGGGGACGTAGGTTGCTTTTGTTCAGAACACCTGCATTTATGTCCCCAGCATACTTCATCCTAAGAAAGAACCCTCTCACTGTTAAAGGGTGTAGCCTGGTTGGGTGATCTGCATCGTCAGCCAAAGCGAGTACTCGTTGTAAATAATCAGCAGTCACCTCGATAGGCTGACCAAAAATAGTGCTCAAGATGCAGTAGGGCTCCTGAGATCGATCAACCGATGCACCCTCCCTGAAGGCCTGCTGTATAGAGTTGTAGGGGGTGCACGGTTTAGATATAGCTCTATGGATTCGGGATCTCTTTAGGAACGCAATGATCCCAGCAAACTCGGCATCGTTCCGAGTTGTGGCGTCCAAATGAGCACAAATGTTGTGCTTGGTGTTGATGGACCACCGATCAGCCATAGATCTGTAATACAAGACACATAGACATTAGATCACCACACAAGAAAAAATCAGTTCAAATTAACCTGGTTGAACTCAATCTGGTTCAATAATGCGATTGAACCATACAATTGGGTTCAGTCATTTGACCTAACATACGACTGGATACAATCGGGTGACTGAGCATGCGATTGAGTTCAATCGGGTGACTGAGCCTGCGATTGGTTCAGTTGGCAGACTAAGCTTATTCATATCCCTCATTCGGCCGATTGAGTCATTCGTCCAGCTTAGTGGTGCGATTGTAGTTAATCCGGGTGTCTAGTCGTATGACCCACTGTTCGTTCAACTGAAATTCGAATTTGGACAAAATCTTAAAATTAGACGTAGTGTTTTGGTTCATTAGACTCGCAATCACTTAACTTAGCATCTAATAACTTTGATTTCAACATTTTACTTAGTTTAGTTAGGTTATTTGTCCAACTTAAGTCACGATTCGTGTTAGGGCCGAAGTTCTTGATTTTGGAGTCAAATCGACGGAATTTTGGCTAGATTACGCCGCATTATACCTGTGTAATCAACAGAGATCGTCAGAATTTCACAAGATGAACTTAATTGGGGTCAGAGAAATTTTTGGCAGAGTAACGGTAGTTTATGTGATTTTAGGGTATGCGATCAACTATGGCCCTATTAATATTGAATCTGATTTCAATCGGGCGACTGGACCCATTTGCTCTGTTCATTCGAGCGATTGGACCTCATTCGTGCGATTGGTTCAGTCAATCACATTCAGTCAGCCGACTGGGTTTCAGTTGGGCGACTGACTCATTCTCACAGCTCCATTCGGGTGACTGGCTCAATCTTGTAAGCCATTCAGGTGGATGGTTCATACTCATGCTCCATTCGGTTCTCTAGGGCATAAGTATGGCCCAATCCTACGATTGGTCCATACTCATGGTCCAGTCGTGCGAATGGATCATACTCATGATTTTGACTTTATGACCATTTGACATTTTACACCAATTAACTTATTGATTAAACGTTTTAAGAATTCGATCATCTCAGACATGATCCTTTTAACTTTGAAAACTTTCGATCACCTCATACGTGATTCTTTTAAAACAATTTGTCACCTCAGACGTTACTCATTTGACATTTGAAAACATGTGTGGTCACCTCAAACGTGACCCTTTTAAGTGATTTAAATTCCATATTGAATTCCATGCCATAGTCTGACAGATACAACTAAAATGACTAAGAATTTAAACAAACAAAAGTTAAGTTACAGAACTGAAATGTTTTTGTGTTTTAGTGTGGATTGGAAATCCAAAGATAGAAATCTACCAGATTTATTTCTAGAACAGGCAACTTCAAGTTATTTTGACCATAAGTGAAACGATTCATTATGGAATCATACAGGTAATCAATTAATTCACGACGTGTTTCCAAATTCAGTTGATGCTTGATTCTTGTTTTCATCGAGGTTCATTTAACAATTTTAGGAAATCATATTGGTACTACAAGATGTATACGTTGATTTGGATTTTCAAGAATTGCAGCCACACTGATTATCAGTATAATTGTCCACTTAAATCCATACACAGACTTTTGACACATATTGGTGATATATTAGGTTCTATTATTTCAACCAACATTTGTGGAGCCCACGCTTATATGGTAATCAACAATCCTCAGGAGATTTTTGAGCGGTCTATGGGTATTTAGACAAGAAGAAACTATTCCTAGAGATTTCAAAGGGAAGCCAAGCCTCAGGTCAGTGCCACCGCACAGCAGAGAGGCAGCAAACAACAATGAACTCTAGAATATCTAGGTTATGCTTATCCTCAGGTCAGTGCCATCGCACAACAAAGAGGCACACAACCTATCTTCTTGTTAGAGCATAATTTTTTCTTTTGCACATAACGCATCAACAACATAGGTTATACGCTTGATTGTGTTTATTGTTCATTTTTTTCATGCTTTGCTCTTTTGTGGTCATCTGCACACATTTGTGGCGTTTATTTGCTCGTCACCCCTTATTGGAAATAACTAATTGTGTTAACCAGTGATAAGATGGGAACCCAGAGTAAGTTGAACAGTTTATTTTAAATTAAGTTCACCAATGAGGTCTAATTATCTATTGTGTTGAATCTACCGAGACATCATGTAGTGGTCTAACAACCTCTAGATCTACTTTCTTTGTTTTACATTAGTAGTAACCAGTGTACTATCATCTTTCCTTTTATATTGCTCAAATTTCTTAGACTTATACTTTAATTTTTGCATCTAAATCAATTTAATCTTATAACGTCCCAAATGCTTTGAACCTGTGTACTATTATTTTCCAAAGTCATGGAATCGTTTTCACAGAGCTGATCTCATTTCTATCAGCTAGCCTGTCCTCCTCCCTCGTTTTTTTAATTACTGACTTAACCTATTCTCCCCCTAAAATTCTAAAACCATAAAGGGATTGTGTTTTTAGGATTTTAATAGGCGAAGAAATAACAGCAATAAGGTTAAATAAATTAATTAACCTAAAATTAAAGAAAATAAAATTAAAAAAGGACTTTACACAACGGACTAGGCATGTTCATCATCTGGAATTACCTCACTTTTCTTTTTAACGTCGTTGACCTCTGACAAGTATAGAAAACGTGGTTTATCAAATGCTTTTTAATTTGAGGTCAGCGCGTTGAAAATCCGTATTTATTTTAATAACATTGATTAGATTCTTTTCAAAGCAATCACGTATAAAGTGACATTTTATGATGATGTCTTTGGTCTTAGGATGTTGGACAGGATTTTTAGTAACGGCTATTACAACAAAATTATCAACAAAGATAGGGGTGTTAAAAAATTGCAAACCATAGTCACGCATCTGTTGTTGAATCCAGATGATTTGAGAACAACAACTTGCCACAGCAACATATTCAGCTTCACAAGTTGACAACGCAACTGACGTCTGCTTCTTACACTGCCACGTGACTAATCTTCTCCCAAAGAATTGACACACTGCTGAGATAGATTTGTAGTTCTTCTTGCAGTCGCCATAATCCGAATCACTGTAGGCAGTAAGCTCAAAGTCATCGTCATGAGGATACCATAATCCAAGTGTAGGTGTACCCTTTAGATAATGAAATATCGTTTTGACCATGATAAGATGGTTAACTTTTGGTTTTGCCTGATATCTTGAGTATAGACACGTTGCGTACATGATATCAGGTCTTGAGGTAGTAGGTACATAAGGGATCCAATCATTCCTTGGTACATGGTGGCATCAGCCAGAACACCATTCTCGTCGGTTGCTACATCATGGTTTGTAGCAAGTGGAGTCCCAGCTGCGGTAGCATTCTCCATATCAAACCGACTGAGAATATCCCCAACATACTTGGTCTGATGTAGGAATATTCCCTTTTGTGTTTGATCCACCTGTAACCCGAGAAAGAACTTCATCTCTCCCATGGCACTCATTTCAAATTCTGCCTTTATTACTGCTTCAAATTCTTTACATAATTCTTCATTCTTGAAACCAAAGATTATGTCATCAACATAAATCTAAACAAGCAACAGATCACCATTCTTTTCTTTGATAAACAATGTTCAGTCAATTACACCTCTGCGAAATCCGTGTTTCACAAGGTGAGTTGAGAGTTTCTCATACCATGCTCTCGGGGCTTGATGAAGCCCGTAGAGAGCCTTATCTAATTTGTAAACTCTGTCCCGATGATATGGATCCTCAAATCCTTCGAGTTGACTGACATACACTGTTTCCTGGATTTCACCATGAAGAAATGCACTCTTTACATCTAGTTGATAGACTTTAATCTTCATGTAATAGGCATAGGCTAGGAATATACGGATGGCTTCCATTCTCTCCACAGGTGCAAATACTTCATTGTAATCTATTCCCTCGACTTGTCGAAATCCTTGAACTATAAGTCGAGCCTTGTTCCTGATGATGACACCTTGATCATCTTTCTTACACTTGAAGACCCATTTGGTATCAATGACTTTAGCACCTTTAGGTCTATCAACCAGTGTCCATACACCTAACTTCTTGAACTAAAGAAGTTCTTCTTGCATGGCACTGACCCATGCCTCATCCTTTAAGGCTTCACTGACATATTTTGGCTCAAACTGAGACACAAAACAACAGTAAGCACCATCGTGAAGGTATCCTTTTTCCATTACCGAGGCATAATCAGCTAAATATAACTGATTTCTAGTCTAAACTCCTGATCTAACATCCCCAATGACATTGTCTAAAGGATGATAGACATTTAGGCATGATCCAGGAGTGGTGGGAACAACTACCTCAGAACCAAGATTATGATCATTTGGTTCTGTATCTGAGGCAGAAGGTGTGTGAGGTTCTGAAGACTCAGAGGCATAAATGTCAGATGCTTGTGGACTTGCAGGAATGGGAACCTATTCCTCTTGATTTTTCTGGTCATCCTCCACAGGTTCTTCGTCAGAGGAGGAGTCACTTACCTCGAGTGCTCCCCCTGAATAGATAGTAGATTCTCCATGTGAACTAGATGATGTGATGTCTTATGATGGTGTGATTAAGACATCAAACATCATTTTGGTTGCTAAGCCATCATCAGAGATGGAGAGACGGATGTTGAAGGACTTGAAGAATCCGTCATAGTCGAAAAAGAAGGCGGGTCCTTTCCCAGCAGGAGCGGTGGTATATCTCTGAACGTCGACATTACACCACACTTCTACTTGACCCGTTGATAGTTGTTGTAGACTCTCTTATTCGGTATGTTGTGTCCTACAAAGATCCCCTCATCAACCTTCTCACTAAACATTCCCTCCTGAGTTTTCTTTAGTAGGGTGCACGGAGCGCCAAACTGTTTGAGATACTCTAGATTAGGTTTACATCGTTGAAGTAACTCGTAACACGTCTGGCCATGACGTTTAACTACCAGAACTCGATTTAACGTGTAACACGCGTTGGCAACTGCCTCATTCCAAAATTGGATAGGCAGCTTCGAGTCTGCTAGCATTGTTTGTGCTTTCTCTATTAAGTTGTGATTCTTTCTCTCAACAACACCATTCATCTGAGGAGTGTAGGCGGACGTGAACTGATGCACAATTCCCTTTTCTTTGTAGAAAGCCTCCATCCATTGATTCTTGAACTCGATTCCGTTTTCTGAGCGGACTTGTCTTACCTTCAGCTTGTAGAGAGACTCTAGTGTAGTTACTAACTCTTTGAATGACTCAAATGTTTCTGATTTTGATTTCAGAAACATCACCCAAGAGAATCTTGAGTAGTCATCTGTAACTACATAGCAGTACAAGTCGCATGCGATGCTTCTTGTACTGACTGGACCAAACAGATCCATGTGAAGAAGTTCAAGAGGCAGTTCAATGGAATGAACCTTCTTTTCCTTATGAGACTTCTTCGTCTGTTTGCCTTTCTTACAGGTGAAAAAAAATCCGGGAGTTGGAAGTTTTTGACGTTTACTCCCCGCACGAGATCATTCTAGATCAAGTGATTCATTTTCCGTGGATTGATGTGCCCCGTTTTCCTATGCTAGGAGATTGAATCCTTCTCGGTTTCTTTTGACAAGAAGCACTGTACTTGATGATCCGTTGTGGAGGCCTTTGATAGATCCAAGACATAAAGGTTATTATATCTTGAGGTAGAAATTAATACTTGGTCCTCCAGGATCACATAGTCCACTTTCAGGACATATAATTTTTTGTTCTCAAAAACTACCTTAAACCCTTTGTCACAAATTTGGGACACAAAAAGTAAATTGTTTTGAAGTTGTTGAACGTATTTTACCTTATCAAACTTTACTTTCTCTTCCCTACCTCCCCTTGAGCTGTAATGTAACCTCCTTTATTTCCTGCAAAGGAAACATGACCTCCTTTAATTTGTTTGACATTTGACAGGAGTGCCCGGTTTCCAGTCATGTGTCTAGATGCTCCGCTATCTACGATCCAAGTATTTGTTTCAGCACTATAGCGAACACCCTGCACATTCAATGGAAATCATTCGTTGAGGTTAGGGACCCAAGCCTTAACTTTCTTGGGTGACCCAGAGGCATCACACATCATAAATTCCACCCATTGACCTTTTGCGGGTGAGGGAAGATCTATGGTCTTCTTGTTCTCATTATCAGTTTCATGGACAGATTTCTCTTTCCATAAGCCAGTCTTATGTAAGGCCTGTTTGTGGTAAACAGATGACTGGTTGATAGGTTGAACTTTAGGTTCACTAACTCTTTTTGTTGGAGTCATGGATCTTCTTTTGGAAGAGCTTACTTTGGTGTCATAAAGTTCTACCTTCTTCTTTGGCATCTGATAATAAGGACAATAAGACGCAATGTGTCCATACTTTCCATAGTTGTAGCATGATATGCTTTCAACTTGACGATTTAAATGTTTCTGTGGAGAAGTGTGGAACACCTGTGTAACATTGTTTTGTTTGGGTTTTGGCATTTCTTGCTTAGATGTTTTATTTGATTTAACAAAATTAATTGTTTGAACATTTTTAACATCTTTTACCTTTTGTTTCTCTGGACTTGGACATGAAGCTCGAGGGTGGTTAACTTGTTTGGTCTTTTTGGGTTCAGAATTAGACTTGGTTGACCCAGAATTAACTTTAACCTTTTCAAATTGTTTGTCCAGATTGACACAAGGCATTTTACCTTGTGATTTTGACGTGGCCTACTTTAGTTTAGTGCCAGATTCATTAGGTTTACATGTGGAATCTGGATCGCTTACTAGAGGAGTGGACACCACATGATCCTTGATGGGGTTGTTATTGATTTGTTTACTTTTAGCATTCATCATGGTCTCTTGTGGTGGTGGAACCACTTTATAAGCCAAACCCTCCCCATTGTTGCGTTCTCTCACTAAGTGTTGGATAATATGAGAAGAACTTGTCCAACTCTGTAGTTTTTGCTTTAAGGAATTTACTTCTACTTCCAAAACTGCCTTTTTTTTTCTTAGTGTCTTCTAGGGAGTTTAGATAGAACTTAATGTCATTTTCATGATTAAAAGCTACAACTTTGATTTCCCTAAGTTGTTTGTTCAAAAGTTCTATCTTTTCTTTATAGTTGTGCTCATTTTGTTCTAGAAATCTATTGGCTTCTGTGCACAGTTGCAGATCATTTACTAAGCTATCATTATAATCCAATAACCTAGCAAATTTTAAGTCAATGATTTCCCTAAATTTATTAGAATGAGAACAAGCATGATTATTGAGTAGTTGAGTAGTGGAACTTACCTGAGAGGGAGTGGTTGATTCAGCCATTAAAGCGGAGTCTGACATTTCTGGTTCTGGTGATTCTAAACATTTTGAACTTGTCCCTTCTATAGGTAGGTGATCAACCACAGTTGCAGATTCTTCAATATTTGACATCGTGAGTTCCACTGCAATATCACCCTCACTTGCTGAGTTGTCATCTAAGTCCTCGACACTAGCAATGTTGGATTCTCCCAAAGACTCAAACCGAAAGCTCCAATCTTGTCCTTCGTCATCATGAGCAGTCAAGGCTTTAAGATCCTTGCTTGAGGAAGTAGGACTACCTATGGGTTTTCCTGACGATTAAAGGAAGTGAAAGGATTGCCATTTTTAGTCTTTTTGGGCTTCACACACTCATGTTTGAAGTGACCATTTTCCCCACAATTGAAGAAAGTAACCTTGGACTTGTCAAAACCAAAAGTTGTGTCCTTAGTAGCAACCAAGTTGTGTCTGGTTTTCTTGACAAACTTCTTCGCTCTCCGGACAGCACTTGCTAAGGCCCACATTATCTCCATCTGTTCGAGCTCTGTCTCCTCTACCTGCTCATAGTCCTCATCTGCGAGATGGCAATTCCCTATTTTCCCAGCAACTAGCCCATCATAGGAGTGGACTACCGCTGCTAAGAGGTCCATGTGCTCCTTTTCTACCTCAATTCTCACATTCCCGAGATTCTCGGTCTTTAGTTTTGTAACATTTGCTTAAGGTGCGATGTATTGGGTACTAGACGACCCTGGCGTGTCAGATCCTAAAGAATACGCTTGAGATGGACCAGCTGAACTCGACACAAAAGCTCTTTGTAGTGGAGCTCCAGACGTTTTGGATTGAGGACTTGAGTTGTACAAGGCTGGGTTCCGATCAAAAGTAGACTTTTGTGCCCTGTACTTCATCCTCAGTTCCTCCTCTCTCAACTTCAAAATGAAGGCATTGATGTCTAACTTCACGAGCATATCATTCTATCTGAGGTTGGAGACAAAAGAAACCCACTTTTCAGGCAACCCATCTACAAAGTTTGAGACTTTGTCTTCCATAGAAGTGGTGACTCCATAAGTGTGTAGCTCACTCATCAAGTGATAGAACTGACCAATTACATCATCCAAGCTCTCCTTTCCCATTGACGAGAAGTTGTCAAACTCTTTCTTCAACACTTTAGCCTTTAGAGCTTTTAATGATGCATTTCCGTCATACCTCTTTTCTAATGCATCCCATAGCTTCTTTGCTTGCTTGTTCTCAGAAAATAGATGGAAAATGTCCTTAGGAATTGACTGAGTGAGCAATGCATAAACTTTCTTCTCAGCATTGTATTTAACCTTTTATTCATCAGTCATGCCCCCTAATGTAAGTTTGACTCCATCTACTCCTATATGCATGCTATACTCCGTCTCTATCGACTCCCATAGATTGGGATCTACGCCATTCAAGTAAATCTCAAATCTTTGCTTCCACTGTGGGTAATGATCTAACATGATTAGATTAGTGGGTTTGTTATGATTTCCCACTTCATTTTCGGGAAGCAATCGGTTCTGGATCCTTGAATCCCTACGTGCAGTAAATGTTGAATACTGATCGTCCATTACTCTTAACTTTAAACTTTGGAACAAACTGCTTTCCTAGTGCGAATGGACATGTGCAATTGGGCTATTCAGGTGATTGAACAATGTGGATGGCTCAAATGGGCAAATCAACCAATGCGGATGAATCAATCGGATGAATGGATAGGTGTGAATGAACAACGCGACTAGACAGTTCAGTCGTACGAATGAAGGTACGAATGAGTCCAATCGTGCATATGAGGGATGCATTTGAACTCAGTCGTGCGATTGAGTCAATCGGGCGACTGAAGCTGCTGGATTTTGAGAATTTGAAGGTTTAAGGTATTTTGGATGCAAAAACTTGAATTTCTCACTAACCCTAATTGTCATATACCGGAAAAAATTAACTTTACGAACTGGAGACGTGTAAAACACCGTTTGACACTAAAGATTGCGTTTTTAGTGAAAAAACACAATTTCTGTATCAAAAACGATTGAATCACACGTAAATCAAGAGCCGAAGCTCTGATACCACTTGTTTGGATTTGGATGATCTACTAACTGATAAATGTGAATACCGAATCAAATAGTGCGGAATCCTATTTTATTGGCTATCCAATAAGTGAGAACGCACGTAGAAACAATTTTAGAATGAATCTAAACGTTAAGATCAATTGGTAATCGATCTAGTGTGATTTATGAACTTGGAACAGGTTCTTACAGGTCTCTGGACGGCTAGGGTAGGTATGTATTCAAAGTGTTTTTTTCACGATTTAAGTGGTATTTATAGGTTAGGGTTTCTCATTCGTGCGACTGAACCATTAGTATCGTTCAATCGTGCGATTGAGCCATGCGGTTGATCCATTCGCACGACTGAGCCAATCTCATGTTATAATCATGCGAATGATCTAGTCTCTTGGTTCAGTCCTGCGACTGAGTCATTCGCATGAAGTTTTTCATGCATATGGTCCATTAGCATGGGCCATTCGCATGAGAACTTCATATTACTAAGTTTGAATATATTTATTAATCATTACATTACTAAGATTAATTCAAACAACCACGAACCTATATAGTCAGTTCAATAAGCGTTAATCTACTAACATGTGTGTAAGACAATAAAGACATTTTACATTAAGCTCATAAACTAGGTACACATGTATCTACAGATACTTCACCCAATAGGGAAGCATTGTTCATATACAACTTGTACATTTCCTATTTCCTATGAGATCTAAGAAGAACCAATTCCTGAGGAATAGTCATCCCGGGTTTGAGAATAATGCACTCATATTCTGTGAAAAGCATTTGGTGCTTTTGATCACAGAATTGAGAAACTGTTAAAAGATTGTGTTCAAGTTGTTTGACAAAGTTTACTTTGTCAACTTTTAACTTGCCATTGGATACACTTCCTCTACCAGAAATGTCTCCTCCACCCTCACCTCCATACAAAACAAGACCTCCATTAAAATTTAGAAATTGTTGAAGAACATATGTGTTCCCAGTCATGTGATTGGAGCATCCACAATCTACAATCCACACATTATTATTCTTGTAATATGGATGTCCCTGCAAATAAGATGAAAAGTTAGTTATTATTAGAAACCCAAGCCTTGTTATTCTTGGGATCTTCCAATTATGATGACATAATTGGACCAAAGTATATGCATGAGGGTTCAACAAATGTCTATAAATAAGAGGTTTGGGCTGCAGCATCTTGTTTGATCTTCCATTACATGTCTTGGCTAATAAGTGTAGATAAGCTTGATGAAGCTTGGGCAGCATGCCATACTTTCGAGGCTTCTTTCTTCTCGGAAGAAACATTCCCAGTCTTATTTCCCGAAGTAGTATTTTTTTTTTAAAAAAAATTCAAAGGAACACTTTTGTTCTTTTTAATTTTCTTTACTTTATCTTTCGAAGTTATTTTCCTTTTAGAAGAATGAGTTTCTTTTTAAGGCAACTTTGCCTTAGAAACAAGCTTTCCTTTCCTCATTACTTGGACCATGTGATAAGTTCCAAATAGGAAACTTTCCTTGACTTCTTCTTTCTTAACATTATTTGCATAATGTGTTCTTGCATGATTGTAGTAACAATCTTTAGCCATATGGTTATGCAGTACACACATTATGCCTGCAATGTTAACTTTTATAGGAAGTGAAGACTATTGTTTCTTGGACTTCTAGTCTTCATCAGTAGTCTCCCCTTCTATTTACGATCCTTTAGTAGGATAGGAGTGTTGGTACTACACTCTTTTCTGAGATAAGATTTTCCAAGCACCTAGAATCTGGCTAAAATAAAGACACTCTTTTTCTTTGGGTATATCTTTAGCTTGGACTCGGCCACTTTCTAGGCAATTTTTCTAGTTGCCTTAGCCCTGTTTCTTCTGGCTTTGATAGTTAGGGGATGATGATCACCGGTGGGAATAGGTTCTCTTACCCGGTCCTTCCCTATGATGGTTCCATAGTTGCATCATTCTTTAACTCATAGGGTAGTGGGTCAACAGTTGGAACCACTTGCTCTTTAGCCTCACATCTTGGCTGTTTGATAGACTCACGAGAATATGTTGGAGCAATTTCATTTGTTCCCCACCCTCCTTTGTTTAGATAACAAATTTTGGAGTTGGAGGATGATACAAGAGTGGCTTGGAAGTTTTGCTCAGAAATAGCATGCTTCCTGGCTTGAGCCTCAAATGTGAGTAGTTGGGCTTGAGCAACAATCAATTGGTGATTAAATCATTGATTTGAGTCCAATAGTTGGTGTGTTCATGTTTTAAAGAGGACACAATTTTCTTTTCAAATATCATTTTATAGTTACATCCTGCCATTTTAAAATCATTCTTAAGGCTATTCAAAGACTCTTATTAGATTTAATTTCCATATTATAGTCCTAATACATTTTAACTTTAGCAACGTAAGGTGGGGTACAAAGGTGTTCAAATGCCTTGCTGTCATTAGTTCCAGCCATCAATGCTTGAGCAGGAGTCACATCTTGCACCATGAAGCTTCATTCAACCTCTTGAGCGAGAGAAACTATGTATTGTTTAGTTGACTTTTAAGTGGCTTAGGGTGTGGTAGGATGTGTGAAGTCTTGAGTGGTTCCCAGATTTGATTTGTGAGCCTTGCATTCCCTAGCAAAGTGGCCTAGCTGGTTACAATTGTAACACTTGGCCTTTCTCTTGTCAAACTAAAACTTGTTGTTAGTTGGGTTTTGGAGAAATTGCCTTCTAGTTGTGTTAAAGAACTTCTTTGCTTGATAAGTTAATAGAGCCATATGTTGGACAATGTCCATGTATTCCACATCATCTGGGCTGAAACATTCTAGATCATCAAAGCAGACTTGAAAATTACTAGAATGTCCATTTCTTGAGACAAATGCATAGTTATCATTGAAGGGACTTAACAGAGCCTGTTGAGAGCTTGGAGTCTCAAGTAAGGTGATGTATGGCCCAGAATAACATGATTCTTGTTGGGAGTAAGTCAGGTACTACTGAGGTTTAGGGTTCTTGAGCCTTGAGCAACCATTAAAGCATTGCTACCAGGAAGGCTTAAGGGTCTGCTCACCTAGTCGCCTCTCTTGTTTTCCATCTCTACACGGTATCCATCAAGGATGCCATATAGTTCAGTACTACTGAGAGAGTTTAAGTTCTTTTTCCTCTTGATAGAGACATAGTAGAAAGTCCACTCATTTGGAAGTGCAGTCAAGAACTTTCTTGAGAGATCTCTTATCTCAAGAGTCACTCCTATAGACTAAAGTGATGAAATAAAACCTATGTACCTGAACTATTGCTAGTTGAGGGTCTCTCTAGTAATATAAGAGAAGTTTTCAAATTGTTGCTTCAGGTCAAATTTCTTGGAGTCATTGGAGCTGGAGTACATCTGAGTCAAAGCATCAAAAAGTTCTCTGGCTGTCTAGCAATGCACGATTGCCACCAGATGGAGTTGGGAATGGCAGTCATAAGAATAGTCATTGATTTTGTTGGAGCATATATTGTCATATATAGTGTGTTAGTCGCTTGACGAATAGTGTAGGCTTAATGTAATACACCTGATATGTTGTAAACACATGAAGCTGAGTCATTCGTAGGAGCATATGCTAATAAGACTCAGTCATATGACTAAGCCATGCTAATGGACCAGCCGTGCGACTGAGAGATGCTACTGGGCCATTCGAAAGACTGAAACATAACTATGGTCTAATCGTACGATTGAACCATACACATGGCCCAATTGTATGAATAGGTCCAGTCGCATCTGATATGGGCTAAGGCCTATAAATACCAGTTTCATTGTGTAGAGAGGTAGGGTGTTGAGAGTGTGCCCGGGGCCTAGGTGCTACCGGATGAGAGGGGAGATCATGCTCGATCTCCCTTTGCCAAGAGTTATGATTCTTCTGTTTAACGAGCTTGTAATTATTAGGTTTTATCAATGAAACCATTCTATTATTATGTTTCTTGGTTTTTTTTCCTTCCGTCAGGAATACGCTCGAATGTCAATCAATCCAGCGACTTCACAAATTTGCTATCAAATCTAGCCACGTCTGATTTTCATCAGAATAATCCTTAATAGCCTTCTCTATCATAGGACAATTTCCAGACGGTGCTACAGCCTTTGGCTTGTAAGGGCCATTGGTTATAGACTTCCACATCTTGTTGTCTTGGTACCTAATGAAGCCTTCAATACGTCTGCTCCAAGATCTGAATTTTTCAGGCTTAATGATTGGTGTCTTAGACATCGTCCCCATTCCCTTTCAAATGATTTTTGGTTGAGGGCCATTTAGAGTGAGGTGAGTGAAACAAAAGGTTGATTTGGATTGTATGATCTCACAATCAAGAGCCTAAAAATCTCTGATACCAATTGAAGGATCGAGTTTTATCACTCAATAGAAATATTATCTCTCAAACTCACTAAAGCACACTTGGTTTGATGATGCAGAATTCCTTTTAAGAGTTGATAATGATAATAATATACTAAGTAAGAAAACACAACAAGATATATTTTTCAAGATACTTGTATATATTTCCCCTCAACTCAATTTTTTACAAGAATCTTACAAGTATGTTAAATGCATTACAATGAGAAACTATCTATACTGCTATCTATAATCGGGTATACATTGATACCAGGTGGAAACGTATGTCTAAAGAAAATACTGGATTACTAAAGGTAAGGTATTCTAGATAAAGTACTATCTAAGATTTTGTAGTCATGACATGTCCATGACTTTCCTTTTGTCACCAACTAAAGTTGGTAACTATACAAACTGATAAGGAATGAATAGTGGAAAAAAGTATGGTCAAATACATGGGCGTGGGAAAGCGCCCTTAGAGTGTAAGGTCTCGTTCCCGGGACGCTCATAGTTTGACAATCATCGCACATAAAACATAAAACATAAGTTTACATTTAATAAAACATTGAAGCTAGAAAACTTAATAAATCATTTCATATATAAATAATTGCTTTTGCAAAATAATTCAAAATTGTTAACTATTACAAAATATCATTTGTTCGCATTACAATGCAAAGACATCATCGTTATACAAAATGGATGCTATCCAAAAATTGCCAAGTTGTTACCCCATGCCATCCTCAGCAACGATCACCTACCAACTAAAAAATACATAAAAAGTCATTGTTGCTAAGTGTTGACACAGGTTGAACACGCTTGAATCAAATCATGAAGAATTAGATTAAAATACGATAATCACAATCAAAACCCCTTTGATCTTCAATTAGATTCCCAAATATGTGTTCACAAAATAACCTATTTATAGTCTAGACTAATATTCACTAATTACACTTAACCCTCAAAACTTAGGCTAATTAATCAAAATTACATATAAAACATAAAAATGACTAAAACAAGATAAAATATATTTTGTCCACACAAAATATATTTATTACAATAAAACTCATAGTCATCTAAATGTTCAACGTATCATCTTGGTTCTTCGACTCGAACGTGTCGGGTTTAACTTTTGTGTTGACTTTGACCAAGACGTTTACTTTTGTTGACTTTGACTGTGTTGATAATATAGACTATCTTGCACAGCTCCAATAATACTCCCCTTAGTCTATCATTATCAACGTCTTCAAATGAAATCAGCACTAACAAGTCAACAGTAGAAAGATCTTCAAATTGAAGATTTTAGAATCTGATGAGAAAGATTATTCATCTTATAAGCTCCCCCTATTTATATGCTCCCCCTTTTTTAGTGCATCCTTTGTAAAGATATTGGAACAACTTTTCCAAATTTTTGTGCTTCTGAAGATGTAGGAAGAGGATTCCTAGCTCGGTATCTTCTTCAAACTTGAGGAATAGGTTTCTGATCAGGTACACTGCTCAACTGATTATCAGCCATTACTTACAGCAAAAATCTAAAACAAATTCTCAAACACAATCTCAACATTTCTAATTAGATCATTTCATTTTAACAAAATAAACTTGAGGAATGTGTTCATTTGTGCACAATTTCTATGAAATGCATGAAAAATAATAAAATTGTAACACCATAATATGGAAGACCTAAAAGAAATTGAAATGAAAATTTATTATAATTTCTTTATTATATACATTTATTATAACATTTTGTTTTTATCTATTAATTTTCTATAACCGAGAACTGAATCGATTAGGTGATCAACTCCTAAAGATATACTTTAGCAGAAAGATGAATTTAAACATCGACAAGAAATGAGATCACACTGATAACTGAATCTAATCACAGTCTTTGAATAATTTTGAAATTCTCAAACAGATCTATAACAATTGTTGATATGTTTGTCCACTTAAACTCTTGCCCTATTTTTTTAAACAAACAGCAAATGATTCGTTAAGGTTCGATTAAATACTTTAGAATGCTAGGACCCCACAATCATTTGGAAAAAACCCACACCCAACCTCAGGATTTCTTGAATTTTGATACGATCTTTAATGAGCAAGGCTTGTGCATTAGTGTGCAAGTGATTATCAACAGAATATTGCATTCTGTGATGAATTCATCGTTTAGATAATTTGATACAACTTAAACCAAAATGGTGAGAGCTCCAGGTCTATACTCACATATAACAAAATGAGATGACCATTTAATCATGAGCTGATTAGAGCTCCAGGTCAGTAGTATCGTACAGCAGAGGAGATCATCACTCGAGGTTAGTACTTTCGTACAACAGAGGAGATTAGCACAAACACAAGACACATAAGTACACGAGACATAGCTTAAAGATATGATATAGATTTGTATCATGGTGGGTGAAAGATCAATTTTCAATCCAATGTTTGTCGGTACTTAGTTTTTGTGCAGGCCAAAATGATTGCGTAAATCCAGACATCCTTAATCATGATGTTTTAATTTAAATCATTATGCTGCTGTTTACTTTATTATACAGGCTGAGTCTACCAAGCATATCATTAAAGAACCTGTTTGTTTTTCTATTGTTTGCAATTAAAAATAAGATTTAAATCAGATAACAAAATCAGTTACTATTATTTCTTATTTTAAAATGCAAGTCATGCAAAAACAAGCATTTCAAAATGATATACAATCAATTCACATTCATCTCAAATCAAGTTCCCGGTTCTTTTTCATTTTTTATGTATTACATATATACTCTCCCCCTAAACTTTTATTTTTCTAAACCTTTTTTGGTGTTTTTTTTAAATTTTTTAATATTTTTTTTGTTTTTATAAAACTGTAAAAATATAGAAATTACCAAAGAAGGTATTTCAAACTACACTAATTATCAATACAAAAAATGAATTATAAAGAAATATATAGTGATTGTGAAGTGAGAACTATGATTGTGCATATAAATATCCAGATTGTGGATAAAATACCATGACCTTAAACTGTTTGTTCCGGCTCAAATTTGAATTAGGAGAAATCTCTGTTAGTAAACCGGATTACTAACAGTACTTCTGAATTGTTCCTGCACTCATTAACAGATTAGTCTGAAAGGGGAACCCTGCCCATCATAGTCCTGTAAGTTCCTTTTTCATCAATACAAGGAACCTACTTTTGCACACAACCATTTAAACAATCTGGGATATCTGTATCCTTCTTTTTAATTTTCCAAATTTGTTTCGGTTTAATTAATTTGGATTTGAATGAATTAAATTTGAAATTATTTTCTGTTTAAGACTGGAAGGAAAAGAATTTGGTTTTGAACATCTGGTCATTTTCATCTTTGTATCATGTGAAACAGGCTTCACATGAAAAAGTTTGAATAGAGCGTTTTTCATCCAACCATTCAAAGACGTGTGCTTTTTACCTCTTTATCTAGAGAAGCAACCCATGTTTCCTTTACCATCTGGAACATTCTTTGTAGACTTATAGCTAGAGAAGCAATTTGGTTTGCCTTTACCATTCAAAGCAAGTCTTTAAGGACATTTCATTACTACATGACCTTATTTTCCACACTCAAAACAAGCCTTGAAAGGCTTTTGTTGCTTTGTATTCCTGTGTGGTGATGAGGATGGTTTTGAGCTTGTAGCAGATTCTTGTTTGTACCGAAGTTTCACGTGCTAAACAGTGAATGAGATCTTTACTGATTGATTGGGTTGTTTTGTAGTTAGAGATGAGATCCGTATAAGTCTTGATTCAGCTTTTAGAAGCATTTGAGACTTGACAATGTCAGGTGATATCTTGATCTTTGACGAACCGACATTGTCCTTTGTGTTTGGTCCATCACCTATGCTTGACCAGTCTCGTATATACAAATCCGCTTTCAATGGATCTTGATTGACAGGAGTGAGATGTATTATTGTTGTTCGAACTTGATGATTAGGTGATATCTGATTTATATAATCTATCACAACCTTGACACGCTCAAAAGTAGAAATTTTACGTGCTTTAAACTTATCAAAGAAGATAGAAGAAATAGTAGATAAAGATTTACAAACAACCCTGACTGAACAATCATTAGCTTGATTGTCAGCATTCGGTTTACTGTATCTCATACCAGTTGTAGAATCATAATAATCTTGCACCTCATTAAGATTGACATCGCTCAAACCTGCATGCAGACTATTAATAGGTTGTTCAAACAAATCATTTTTAGGATGAGGTATTGGGATTGGTGAATAACATAAAGTAGAAAGGGGGGGAACTAAATTAAATACAATTTCACCATCAGATTTATATCCAATCCAATGTTTTACTTGCGCCCCTTAGTGTTTAGCTATAAACTCATCCTTTTTCATGTGTGAAAGGGTCCATTAATCAAGATTCGTTTGAAGCTTTGTCATTTCAAATTGAGCTAAAACAACCCTTTCTCTCAAAATATTAATTTCAACGTTACGCTCCAAAATGGTTATTCTTAAAAGATCATTTTTAGCCAATGCTTCATTAAGTTTTCTTAAAAAAGCAATTTCATTTTTCTTTAATTTTGATTGATTATTTTTAATTCTTTTTCATTTTCCAGTAACAATCTATTTGCCTTATAAATCCCAAATAACCGGATTCTGCAAGAAGAAGAACACATGTCCTCAACAGTCCCATAAGGAAGACCCATGATAGTTTTTTTTTGCAGCTAGGCTTTTCTCACAGTTGCAAACTTTTGTGATTCTCTATTGTTCCTCTTCTTTGAATTTTAATAGTTCTTTATCCTCAAACTCTTTATTTCCAGTATTAGCTTTCTCATCTTCATTATCCTCATTTCTCTCAAATTTAGGTTTCCTTTCAGTATCAACGCTTAGAGCTTCACAATTTTCTTCAATTTTAACAGTGGAATCCAAATTAGTTCTCAATAATTTCTTCTTTTCAATCAGCTCGGCTTTGTAATTACGTATGATTGTTAAAGAAGAAACAAGTTGAGTATTAAGCATGTTGGTTTGATGTGGGAATACGGAAATTCTTTTCTTTGGATATCCAGCTCGAGATTTTAGTCTGTTAATCTTATCCATAAGTTTTGTGTAGATATAACCTCTTTCTTGCTTTAGCATTTTTCCTTGATGATTCCATGCAAATGGAAGAGAGTCAAGAAGCTTTTAAATTTGTTCATCATTACTGAGATCTGGAACATGCTTCTTTAGATTATTCGCCACTTTTAAAAATCGATCAATTAAATCTGACAATTTTTCTTTCTTTTTACTTGCAAAAGAGTCAAACCGAAATTGTGCCGTTGGAAGATTATCTGATTTAAAATTTTCTGAAAATGACATTTTAAAAAAAATTAAACAATTAAACGGCCTAAGAATATTTTCCCAAAAATTGTAAAATAATTCTCCCCGAGGAAAAATATTATTTTTTAAATGTCACGCTAAAAAAATTAAGCCGGCATGGCCAATTTTTACCAAGATATTGCTAGCCCAATTTTAAAAAAAATTAGAATACCCAATTTTGTAGCCCAATTTACTTAACCAGATCACAAATCTCAAACCCTAAAACACAATACTTACACCACTCAACAAATCAAATCATATCAATATCAAACACTCAAATCTCAAAACCCACAATGATGAACATCATCTTCTACATCTGCTCCCCCTCCAAATCCTCCGAATGAGATCCGATCTCTTCAACCTCATCACCGATTTCATATCGAATCTCTTCGGCTTTGTAGTCTGAACCCTCTCTACCACAAAACAGATGTCTGTCTCAACGATCTCCCTATCATTCGATTTGAAGATCCGCAAAACCACCACCAAAGATTTGTCGATCGCATGTTCTTGTGTAGACATAACCTCTAGCATTTTTCCTTGATGATTCCATGTAGATGGAAGAGAGTCAAGAAGCTTTTAAATTTGTTCATCATTACTGAGATCTGGAACATGCTTCTTTAGATTATTCGCCACTTTTGAAAATCGATCAATTAAATCTGACAATTTTTCTTTCTTTTTACCTGCAAAAGAGTCAAACCGAATTTGTGCTGTTGGGAGATTATTTGATTTAAAATTTTCTGAAAATGACATTTTAAAAAAAATTAAACAATTTAACGCCCTAAAAATATTTCCCAAAAATTGTAAAATAATTCTCCCCCAGGAAAAATATTATTTTTTAAATGTCACGCTAAAAAATTAAGCCGACATGGCCAATTTTTACCAAGATATTGCTAGATCAATTTTAAAAAAAAAAGTAGAATACCCAATTTGGTAGCCCAATTTACTTAACCAGATCTCAAATCTCAAACCCTAAAACATAATACTTACACCACTCAACAAATCAAATCATATCAATATCAAGCACTCAAATCTCAAAACCCACAATGATGAACATCATCTTCTACATCTGTCTCCCCCTCCAAATCCTCCGAATCAGATCCGATCTCTTCAACCTCATCACCGATTTCATATCGAATCTCTTCGGCTTTGTAGTCTGAACCCTCTCTACCACAAAACAGATGTGTGTCTCAACGATCTCCCCATCATTCGATTTGAAGATCCGCAAAACCACCACCAAAGATTTGTCGATTGCATGTTCTTTATTTGTTAAAGCGATTAAGGATGACATCGTTTGCCAGCTCAGCAGGTTCGGCCATGCGTTTCGTTCGGAGTGCGTCGAAAAAAAACTTCACCGTCGGCAGACCTCGTGTCCGTACTGCCGGTCACCTGTGTTCTCCTACGGTGGTTCGGTTAGGGTTTGATTAGTGTTAGGTTTTTTTAAGCAGCCGGTGATGTATGTGCTAAAAGCGGGTTTGTTTAAGCTTGATGATAGTGATATGATGGAGGGGCAGACGAATGACTGTCTGAGGGATATAGTTGAGTTGAAGAAGAGGCAGAAATCAGGTATTGTTGAGTTGTTTTTTTTTTGTTTTTTTAATTCACAGTTTGAAGTTGTAGTTTTGCAGAATATTAATTTCGCTCAAAGTTTTTAAATTCGTAGTTTCAAGTTTTAATTTCTCATAACTTTTTAACTTTTTTTTATAAATTCGCTTAAATTATTGTATTAATTTCCCATGTTCGTTGATGATTTTGGCAGCATTTTCGCTGGTATTTTCGCAAGAAAATGGGAACTTTCGTTCAGTTGGGTGTTAATTTCACAGTTTGATGATTTGAAGATTTGAAGATCCTCAAGAACACCAAGAACACACAAACTAGTGTGTGTGAGAGAAAATCTCCAGATCTGAAAATTTTTTGTTGAATCTTGTATGGATTTAGGTGTGATTAGATTTCTAACTTGTAAATCATCAAATTCCTTGTAAAACTTTGTAGATCTGATGATTTTGATTGACTTTGGGATGAAAATTGAATTTCAGATCTACTTTCTCTCTCTAAACCCCCACTTTATCTCTCTAAAATTTTGATGAACACCTTCGAAAAGTCAGCAACAAATTCTTCTAATCTTCAATGCATTTGATCCAATAAGGCTCTAATACCAAATTGTTGACCCAGGTTGAATACACTTGAACCAAATCATGAAAAATTAGATCAAAATATGATAATCACAATCAAAACCCCTTTGATCTTCAATTAAATTGCCAAATATTTGTTTATAAAATAATCCCTTAATCTATTGGTCATGCAATCATTAACCAACACTAATAACAATTAATATATTTATAGTCTAGACTAATATTCACTAAGTGCATTTAACCCCTTAGACTTAGGCTAATTAATGAAAATTACATATAAAATATAAAAATGACTAAAACAAGATAAAATATATTTTGTTCACACAAAATATATTTATTACAATAAAACTCCTAGTAATCTAAATCTTCAACGTCGCATCTTGGTTCTTCGACTCGAACGTGTCGGGTTTGACTTTTGTGTTGACTTTGACCGAGACGTTGACTTTTGTTGACTTTGACTGTGTTGATAATATAGACTATCTTGCACATCTCCAACACTCAGTGAGTTATAGCTTTATTAAAACATTATATTACCTTCCATTCTTTAAATCATTTTCTTTTTTTCGCACATGATCATACATCATACATACATCAAGGTAATATTTATTATCTTCCCCCATCATTCATTTCGTTTTTATTGTACATTTCGTACTTATCGCACTTTTCATACTTATCTTTTCTTTTACTTCAATCCACATCATGTCATATGCTTAACCCTATTCTTAGGCACCAAGCCATATGATCAAGGGATAAGAGACAAGTATCCCATATTGCATGTATGGAGTAGTCACATAGACAAACTCCCCCTGTGTGTGAACCCTTAAGGGTTAGCCATGATCGCACACTGTAAAACACATAGTTGAGCTTACAACTCTTAATGAGTTATGAACCTCCTTAGAGTTTCTTGCAAGACTTTTCATTCATATATTTATTATGTTCCACTTTCATTATCTTAGATCTTTCACTTCATTGAGATGATACTTTTTGTTCATTAATATAATCACACAACGTAAATCCATGTCACAATACATAATAAGGAACATAAGGGAACATATCATACACATGCATAACATAATCATACCACAAATCAAACCCAAGCATTCACTAACCCATACACACATACACATAAACATACGAGTACACACCCATAACTAATAAAACATCTAAACATGTATATCCAACCCCAAAATCGGTTAAAACATGTAAAAATAGGGTTCAGAACACACCTGGTCATTGAAAATAACTTCACCTAAAGTATGCTCATGATACACAGTCTGCATATGAGTTAACATACAAATGGCTCATATTCTACACAGTTTCCCTGTTACTTTCATAGCAAGTTTAGCTGTTAGTTTCGCGTGGCATTTCACCTAACTTTTGTGGAATACATGCCTATGAAATTACTAGAGAAACTATAGTTTCACCGGATGAATCCACAGTTTCGCAAGAAGAAATGACAGTTTCTCTGGACGAACTTAGTTTCTCTATACGCAAAACAATGACGATCCAACCAGTTTTTTACCCAAAACTTCAAATTTTTATTTCTAAATCTTTATTTTTTCATTCATGAAGTTATATCTAATCTTTTTACATGATTTCATGCCTAAAAACATGAGTTTTGTATGATTCTTTGCCACTTTCAAACCCCAAAACCCTAGAATCCGGGTATGATCTAAAGAGACGTTTAGCCAATGATTCTTACCTGGATTATTAGTCTTTTCATGTTGTTTCATGCCCACAAACTTAGATCTTTAACCCTTCAATCAATCAAGCCTCAAATCTTCACTTTTTCTCCATTTTCTCTCTCTACACACTCTCTCTCTAGAAAGTTTGTTGTTTTAGTTGTAAATGAGGATGAATATGGTTGATTTGTGTTTATATACTCGGTGTTCCTGAGCCCTTAAACTCATCTAACACATAACGCGTAAGTTAATTTGGTCCATAATCCATTCCTCTCTTCTTTATATTAAATAACCACAACTAAGTCCATTATTATTAATTGGGTCATTTTGAATTTTCAAGGCATTACAAGTCCACTCCTCTTATTTTGGTTTCGTCCTAGAAAACCTGTTAGTCGTTGAATAATTGAGGGTAATGTTGCCTCATCTCCTCCTCAGCTTCCTAAATGGACTTTGACCCCTTCCTGTGCTTCTATTGTACTTGCACAAGTCGAACAACTTTATTCCTTATCCCTTTCTATTATTTATCAGTGATGGCCACTGGTTACTCCACATAATTGAGCCGTTTAACCACCTCGATATCCTCACGTGGCACCACCATATCCTCGTCGGCTAAGCACTTTCTCAGATGAGATACATGGAATGTTGGATGAATCCCACTTAGCTCATCAGGTAACTCTAATCGATAGGCTACTTCCTTTACCCGGGCAATGATTTGGAAGGGTCCTATATACCTTAGACTTAACTTTCCCCACTTCCTGAACCTGATGATCCCTTCCCAATATGAAACTTTCAATATTACTTTATCACCCACCTTGAATTCTATTAGTCTACATCTCTTGTCAGCGTACGACTTCTGTCTATCATTTGCTGCCTTCATAAAGGGCTTGATCTTTACCAACTTTTTGGTCGTAGCCTCGATAACATCAATGCTTCCCAACTCCTTCTGCCCAATGTCGCCCCAACAAATGGGTGTCCTACACCTCCTACCGTATAGCATTTCATAAGGAGGCATACCAATGCTCGCATGATAACTATTGTTACATGAGAACTCAACTATCAGTAAGTGGTCATCCCAACTTCCACCAAAGTCAATGACGCATGCCTAGAGCATATCCTTAAGTGTCAGAATGGTTCTCGCCGACTAACCATTATTTTGTGGATGATAGCCGTGCTAATGTGTAACCGCGTCCCCATCGCATCATGAAATCTCTTCCTAAACTTGGATGTAAACCAGGTGTCACAATCGGACACAATAGACACCGGTACACCATGACGAGTTACAATCTCCCGGATGAATAAGTTTAACAGATCAGTAGGAAGTTGGCACTCTTCGTCAAACGATCAACTATCACCCATATGGCACCATACCCTTTCGCAGTACGTGGTAACCTCGTAATAAAGTCAATGGTGATATGATCCCAGTTCCACTTGGGTATATCCAATGGTTTGTAACACCCGGATATTTAAAAAGACAATAAAAGAATAATAAAAGTAGGAAATGCAAATTTAACCCAGGTTGAAGGGTTAAAAGTGTCAAAAGGACAAAAAAGTACAAAAAGTTGGTGTAAAAAGAGGGCATGGTCGCCCATTCTCCCATCACACCCTTTTCAGACGAATTTTAGAGAGAGAAAGAAGAGAACATTCGGATCTTTAAAGAAGAACAAGAAAAAGGCCGGATTTCAAGGTAGGAATTCGAGGGTTTATGTGTTTTTGTTGAGTTCTTGCTTCGGTTATGTGCTTATGTATGTTGTATGTT